>JAYMTK010000414.1:0-22877 GCA_036897405.1 Pelargonium myrrhifolium
AGGCATAAAATAGCGAGTATACCCGACCCTAAACCGGTCCGAAAATTTCACGCTACTATTTGATCCTAACCGACCCGATTTTTTTAGGGTTAAAAAAAAATCAAACCCTAACCTAATATTTTTAGAGTTGAATTGCAGATATCCGCGAGTACGGATCCATTTTGCCAACTCTGCTCCGTGATTTAACAATTAAAACTCCAAAAAGAAACCATTTAATTTTGATGAAACAACCAAACCGGCAAACGATTGAATCATGGTTCCCATCCCAACCCAACCTAACCCAATTGCCAAATACAAACATAAAAAACAACTTGTTTATTTCTCTCAATCTTGGTTAGTTGAGAGATGGGGGCATTTCTTAAAAATTTCACGTCCCATTTTCTATCTGGAAAAATACAAATTTCTTTCTAAATTCCAACAATGCCCCCCAAAGTCACACCTTATTGCACTCCAATCAACCACCACTCCATGCAAAACAAACCGGTCAATGAGCCCAATACCGTAATTTCAGATATGAGGCCCCAAAATGCTCAGAGAGTACCTACCAGCTACCGTACATGCAAAAAAACTCACTCACTATTACTAACACAGACACAGTCGCTTTTTCTCTCTCACACAGAGAGAGTCTCAGACTCAGAGAGCGCCCATTTCTCTTCCGCTTTGCCTCTCCTGGAACAAAATGCACTAACCTCAAACCCTTTCGTCCCCTAAAACCCTTCCGTTCCCTTCTTCGCTCCCTCGCTTTTCCAAATTGCTAGGGTTTTGCTCGCCGAGCGAGGCAGCGGAGGAGCTCCAATTTCCGGTAATTTTCTCATCTCCTGCACTTGCATTTACTGTTTTCGTGTTTGTCTTCCCTGAACATGCTGATTGAGGTGCGGGAATTTCGTTACATGGCGTTTTTTTTGGTTGTTGGGGCTGGTCTGGAAGCTAGGTTGTTTCCTGTTTACTTTTTTTTTCCCCAGAAAGCGATCGGAGCAGCTGCTTTTTGTTTTTTTTCATTTTTTTTTCTTGTGATCTCTGTGGATTTTGGGGTTAATTTAGGGTTTTGAACGGGAAGTGCATTGTTGAGTAGCGTGTCCTGATTTTTTTTTTCCCTCTTGTGTATTCGCAGAGCGTAATGTATGAGGTTCTTGGTTCTTTTTTTTTTTTCTACTTGATTTTCCTCTTTTTGTGTTACTATCGTCAACTGGTTCTGCTGGGTATTTTGTAGTGTACTGGTTTTTTTGATGTCAATGTTTTCGTTTCTGATAAACAATACACTACTTCGTTTACGTCATTACATAGGTGTTTAATGATTTGTGTTTCCCCTTTTTATTCTATAAATTACAATAAATAAATATGTTGCATGAACGGCCTTGTGAAAAATTTGCTTGAGCTGTTTGTGTGTAAAACATGCCTATGTTTCTAACAGTTTGTCTTTAAAAAGTTTCTTGAGCTGTTTGTTGGTTTATCTTTCCCTTTAGTTCAGAATCAGTGAAATGAAATAGCTTATATATTGGTTGAGCTTTGTTTACCACCGCAGTCAAAGTGTTTGTCAGTGAAAGGGAAAAATGTTGGCAAGTTATTTAGCTGGCAGTGTAAGAATGATTTTCTTTCCTTATAATGATACACAGTGGGTTGTAGAGGCTCCCACACTGTTGCATATGCACATTTGTACTCACCGCTTGAAGATGCATCTTCATAGAGAGTGGACATGGAGTTCTCCCTTTCCTTCCATTTATATTTTCGGTTCTCCAGCAAACTGAGCAGTTAGGTGAACAATGAGATTTTTGCTTTGTGGATCTCTAGAAAGTTGAACAATAAGTTTGACTGTGGGTCTTGACGTTGCCTGTTGATTACATGAGAATATTTCTTCTCACTGATGCACAGTATGTGATGCCTTTTCTTCCCCTGTTTGTAATGATTTTTTTTTTTGGTATTTCATTGGTTGGCGGATGAAAAGGATAATTTAGAAAGATCAATAGTTCCTTTCTTTGTTGATTCAATATCTGCTACTATTTTGTTTCTTTAGTATCTCAGTTTGTTCTAGTTAAGTATTGCAATATTGTTCTAACAAAGGTTTAATACAAAAGAGATGGAGGAGAACTCTTCATCAACAATTTTGGAGGGAGAGATAACTGGAATCAAATTTGGTTTAGCAACTCGTCAAGAGATTGTAAGTAGATATTTATTTATTTATTTTTATGTATTATCTGCAATTAGTTTTCCTTTAATTTGGCATTTACTCTTATATGAGATCTCTTATTTGAATATTCTTGATCATAATGACTTGGTTTTCTGTGGTTTATAATTATTATTATAATTTTTCCATTGAAAACTCAGATAATACCTTGAGCATAGTGGTTAATAAAAATCACCTGTTGATTAAATTTTGTCCTTACAATTATCACATTTGTGCTCAAATAAATAAGAAAATCACCTTGATCTTAGCAAGGCTTCTCAGAGTATTGTTTATAAGAATGCCATATCTCTATTCACTGCAATGATTCACTGAATTGACTTCCATTGGTATTTTTCCCCCTGATGTATTGACAGTCTACAGCATCAATCAGTGGCTGCCCTATATCACATGCTAGTCAGCTTGGAAATCCCTTCCTTGGTCTTCCCCTAGAACTTGGTAAATGTGAATCTTGTGGTACAGCTGAGCCCGGGAAATGTGAAGGTGTGCAGTTCATTTTGACGTTGTGTATTTTATATTGAATGCGTGCGCATTGAGTTTACTTCGGTTATCACAGTAGCTTTAAATTTTGTTCCTTCCAGGTCATTTTGGATATATTGAATTACCTATACCTATATACCACCCCAGTCATGTCAATGAACTAAAGCGGATGTTGAGCCTGTTGTGCTTGAAATGCCTAAAAATGAGAAAAAACAAGGTACTTACTGATTGTGTTTCTTCATTCTTCTTGGGTACATTTTGTTTTGCAATTAGATTGCCCAAAATCATATACCTTGTTCTGAATACTTTATTTTATCTTGTTCTTTTTCTATGTTGAATGAGTATGAGAATTAGTATTTTTGTCATAATTTTTCTCTCAACAAATGGATCATCTATAGAAGCCTCTTCATTGAAAAACTATACTTACTGTGCTCCATCTCTTGCATTTTTTTTCCAGTGCTTATGAATAGCCTTTATTTTTTTTTTTTTGTATTGAGTAGTGCAATATGAAATTATGTATTAATTTGATAGTAGTCATTACAATTCAGTTCAGCTAAGCTTTAGATAGACATTGTTAGATTTCATAACGGGCTATATATATAATGGGTTGGGCTTCCCATACTAAAAGGTCAACCTTGTTAGTAGGGTTTCACTTGCACCATTATATGTAGCCACTTTACTTTATATTTTTCCGATGTGGGACACTTTATCACCCACTTCAACACATTAGTATCTTGTTCGGATATGTATAGATCTTGGTATTTGTATTGACAATATTACGTAAGACTTGTTGCACTTGTAGAAATTCTGGAAACATTTAAGTTTGTAATGAAATCTTTTATCTACAAAATCAGCATAGCTAGCAGTAGTTGGAATTTGTTTATAGAGAAAAGAGGCTGTTCGTCTACCAATATGAAATTTGACAAACTCTTTAAAAAGCATATTGAAGGAAAATAAGCCTCAATATTCACAAAATTCTCTTGGATCTTTGTTTCTGAACTTAATTAATTAGTCCAAGTATGTGACAATAAAACTTGTTTTTTTTAATAATAAATAAAATGAAGTACTTTCACCTTGGCCTATATATACTTTGGTTATTTTCTGAACTGTGGTTTATTTGTACTATTTCCGTGCTAGTATTGTATACTTATTGCCTTTTTATCTTTCAGTCTCAGAGCAAGAACAATGGTATAGCTGAAAGATTGTTGGGTTCGTGTTGTGAGGTGAGTATAAAAGCATAAGAACATTTGACTTGTTTGTTGAAGGATCCTGTTTCTACTTATTTGTTCTTAGTGGTTATCATAAGTTGTTTGCCTTAGAAGCTTGCTTTCCTCAACTTAAAGACAAACAGAAGCTAATGCTTCTAGTTGCACAAAACAACCATATTGTAGTGTTTAATATGTGTTTTCTGGCTATCCTTTCCCATCATTAGTAAAATTTCTTTTTTTATTTACCTTTATTAAAAATTTCCAGATTTTTCTAAGTCTTTTACAGCTTTCCTTAATTTGAAGAGGGCCTTAATATATGCTGTGCACTTGCTTAAAAGGCGGCATTTTATTTTTTTCAGCATTAGACAAAAAATTCTTTGGATTGGTTCCTTTTACAGTTTGTTTGGATTGAGGGAACTTAATGAGGAAGTATTCCTTTGTTATCAAGGCAAGGAAGAGAATGACAAGACTTGGATGGAAGTGGAAGGAAATACAAGAGATGCTTCTACTTAATCCATTTTTTATTTCCATCCTAAAGTGGGCAGGGGTGGATAGATATTGAATTTAACCTCTTATAGCATTGGATTAGTGGGGCCCATATCTCATTATCCCTGCTCTTATTTCCTCTCAATTGCCTAACAAAAGAAAAAAGAAACTTATATTCATTTATACTTGATTGCTGTTTCCTTTTCACTTAAATCCACTCATAAACTCCATTAGTATTCATGCTACTTGACAAATTGTATGATGCTTCTTGCTTATTAGAAGAGCTATTTGATATCAGTTGTAGTTATGGACGTGGTTAAACTGTGCAGTATGTTTCATATAAAGATTGTTATTATCAAACTGTAATTGAAGTTGAAATACATATCAGTGGAGCATGTTGCTCTTTACATGAACTGTGTCAGACTTTGTGTGTGCTCTTTTGGGGAAAACCAAAATCCTATAAATGACGTGTTATTCCCTGTCTAATGTCTGTCTGCTCCACATCAGAATAAATGTTTTGTCTAAATCATCATATGACCTTTACTCATTATGAATGTAGGTCTTTGTCTTAACATTATTGCCTGCAGTTCTATATGTGGAGTTTCCAATCCTATATTGTGACTATTGTTTATGTGCAGGAGGCCTCACAAGTTTCAATAAGAGACGTCAAAACAACAGATGGTGCTTGTTACTTGGAATTGAAGATACCGTCCAGGTCAAGAACTCAAGATGGATGGCATTTTTTGGAAAGATATGGTTTTCGCTACGGTGATAGCCATACTCGAGCATTGCTTCCTTGCGAGGTTCAATTTCTATTCCCCGTTTTAGTCTCTTCCTTCTGACTAGATTTTGTGCTGTATTGTCTTTATTTGTACATCGTTCTGTGTTCTTTCATCTGTATGTAAGTGTCAATACATTTCAATGTATCCGTACATTGTCTTATTAACTTACAATAGATATAGATACACGTTTTGTGTGGTTGCATTATGTTGATGATATTTTCATTTTATTATCTTGGGCATTTATTCGTCCTATTCTTTTTACTTTCTTCAGTTTTGTGTGTTGCATGCATTCAGCTGGGAGTTGCTAGTTTTTCTGTTGTCTAATTAATTTTGTCTGGTTGTGCAAGTGTGCATGTTTACTCTGTTATGTTTTAAGCTCATATGGAAATTTGAAACATAAGTTATGGCCTCAAGTCTAATTAATGAACATGTTTTTAGTCATGCCTATCAATCAAATTCAAAGAATGCTCTGGTTTTATCCCTGTATTGTTGATTGTAACCACTGCTTTGCTTTTATAGTTGTGTTATAATATACTATAATTTCTTGATAGACTTTGTTATCTGCGAACAGGTTATGGAAATTCTGAAAAGAATGCCCGAGGATACTAGGAAAAAGCTTGCTGGTAAAGGATATTTCCCTCAAGAGGGATATATCCTTCAGTATTTACCTGTCCCTCCTAACTGTTTATCGGTGCCTGACATTTCTGATGGAGTCAGTGTTATGTCGTCGGTAAGCCCACTATTATTTATGTGCAAATTAGATCATCTGTTTTGACATCACATAATTTTCTCTTGATAGGTCACTAATAATTTCCTTTCGTTTTCTAGGATCTATCTATATCAGTGTTAAAAAAAGTTCTGAAGCAAGTTGAGATCATCAAGAGTTCCAGGTCTGGAACACCAAATTTTGAATCTCATCAAGTTGAAGCTAATGATTTGCAGTCGTCAGTTGATCAGTATCTTCAAGTTAGGGGTACTGCAAAGTCATCTCGTGATGTAGATTCCAAATTTGGGATTAGCAAAGAGTCCAATGATTCTTCAACCAAAGCATGGCTTGAAAAAATAAGAACATTATTCATTAGAAAGGGTTCAGGGTTCTCTTCCCGCAGTGTGATTACTGGTGATGCATATAAGAGGGTCAATGAAATTGGTATACCATTTGAAATTGCCCAAAGAATCACATTCGAGGAGAGAGTGAATGTGCACAACATGAAGTATTTACAAGATCTGGTGGACAATAAGTTGTGCCTAACCTATAGTGATGGTTCATCCACTTATTCACTAAGGGAGGGTTCGAAAGGACATACATTTCTAAGGCCTGGTCAACTCGTACATCGACGAATTATGGATGGGGACACTGTCTTCATTAATAGGCCACCAACTACTCATAAACATTCACTGCAAGCTCTTTCAGTGTATGTTCATGATGATCACACAGTCAAGATAAACCCTCTCATATGTGGGCCTTTAAGTGCTGATTTTGATGGTGATTGTGTTCACCTGTTTTATCCTCAGAGTCTTGCTGCAAAAGCAGAAGTGGTGGAACTATTTTCAGTGGAGAAGCAGTTGATGAGCTCCCACACTGGTCAGCTGAATTTGCAACTGACATCAGATTCATTATTGTCACTCAAGATGATGCTTAAGATTCAGTTTTTGAAGAGAGTAGCTGCTCAACAGTTGGCCATGTTTGCTTCATCAACCTTGCCACAGCCTGCTTTGTTGAAGGCTCTTCGTTCTGGCCCTTGTTGGACTGCTTTGCAGATTTTACAGACTGCTTTGCCTGCACACTTTGACTGTTATGGAGACAGATACTTGATTAGGAAAAGTGACATATTGGAAATTGATTTTGAAGGGGAGGCTATTCAGTCTATGGTTAATGAGATCGTTACTTCTATTTTCTTTGAAAAGGGTCCTGAAGAGGTTCTGAAGTTCTTTGATTCTCTGCAGTCTCTGTTGATGGAGAGTATATTTGCAGAAGGTTTTAGTGTAGGTTTGGAAGATTTTTCCATATCCAGGGTGGCAATGCAAGAGATTCAGAGGAATATTCGAGAAATCTCTCCTTTGTTGTGTCGCCTAAGATCAGAACATGATGAGATGGTTGAGTTGCAATTGGAGAATGCAATCCGAAAAGCAAAAGTGCCAATTTCAAATTTTATTCTGCAGTCTTCTGCATTGGGCGATTTGATTGACTCCAAAAGTGATTCAGCCATCAGTAAGGTGGTTCAACAAATTGGGCTCCTTGGTCTTCAGATCTCTGATAGAGGAAAGTTCTATTCTAAGACTCTCGTTGAGGATGTAGCATCTCTTTTCCGAAGCAAGTATCCATCCGGAGTTGAATATGCTTCTGCAGAACATGGATTGATCAAGAGCTGTTTTTTTCTTGGTTTAGATCCATATGAAGAGATAGTTCATTCAATTTCAACTAGAGAAGTTATTGTGCGGTCGTCAAGAGGATTATCAGAGCCTGGAACTTTATTTAAGAATTTAATGGCGATACTCCGGGACGTTGTTATCTGCTATGATGGCACTGTTAGAAATGTTTGTAGCAGTTTGAGTATGGGGTGATGGCTGGAACCAAGTCCCAAAGCTTATACCCTCCTGGAGAACCTGTAGGCGTGTTAGCTGCGACTGCAATGTCCAATCCTGCTTATAAAGCAGTTTTGGACTCTTCCCCTAGTAGTAATTCGTCATGGGACTTGATGAAGGTACTGATGAATTTGACAGTTTAGTTTTTCATCTTTGTCCCACAACTCATACATATGTGCTTTTCGTGTTTTCTTTCTTACAGGAAATACTGCTTTGTAGAGCCAATTTCAGGAATGATCTTATTGACCGTCGTGTAATCCTGTATTTGAATGATTGTGCGTGTGGGAGAAAGCATTGTCGTGAAAATGCAGCAATTTTGGTTAAGGATCAACTGAAAAAAGTCAGATTGAAGGATACCGCGCTTGATTTCTTGATAGAGTATGTTTGTTGTTATCATTGTCTTTCCTGTTTAGATGACTAAATTTTATCACTTTATTTTGTCTAAATTTTCTGTGGGTATATCTTGGGAAGTGATACTTTGGAGTTTTTCTACCAGGCTCATATGTAGCATTTCTATAGTATTTACTGCTTTCTTGTGAGACTTTTGAGATTTGGATTCCTGGTTTGGTTGTCCAAATCCACTCGTCTTATTAAATGTCACATTTTCCTTTTCTGCCTATGCTTAACCACATTTTGAGCAACATTCGTGTAAGGGTTAACTACCAGAAAATTTTGAATGTCACTTTAAGAGGAAAATGTATGCCCTATTTAGAGCTAAGATATTTCTGTGTGTTGTTAATTCGTTATGACTGAAGATGTATAAACATAACTTTTACTGGCACAATATATAATGGCAGTTTCATACTGCAGTTCACTTAACATATTCTTCATTGGACAATGCTTTCCAGAGTTTACTACCATTGGGGAAGTGTTTGTTTCCAGAGAAGCTGGCTTTAGCTGTGTGCATTTTGTAAAGTCTGCAGTGATTGATATTGGTTCTGCTTTGTTGAGTATGCAACCTTTGTGTGTTTAAGGTTTTTATGTGTTTGTTTATATTTTATACTGAAGCCTGAGAAGGATGGTTAAGTTCACTTTTATATTTGTCCGAAGTTTTTTCCTGAAGAAGATTATGCTATCTTTGAGTTGCTATAAAACAATAAAACTTTTTTCCCATTTGATCATGATTTTATATATTCCTTTTATATTAATATCTTAAAACACCATTATCCATGGAGTATTATATGTTTTTGTATTAAATGCAAGGAACAATTCTGTTACCCTTCTTTATATCAAAATATTATTTTGTTTAATATCTCAGATTAGCCGAAAGCCCCCGACTCCGGAGAAAATTGTATTGCAAAAATTCATGATTCTAGATTTCTAATAGATGTGAACTTAAAATTATTGCCAAGTCCTTTGTGGTTTAATCATTGAATGGGTGGAAGAATCTAATTTCTTCATCCCCATAAAATGTTTTGTGATTTTATATTCTCAATTTTCTTTGAGGACATGATGCTATTGTTTTTCCCCTGCTGCTTTCAAAGTAAAAAATTACATTCAAACACATGTACAAAGTACATTTTTTTATTATATAAATCTTCTCTCTCTCTCTCTCTCAATGCTTTGATATATAGTTCAGAGTTTTAATAGCTCTTTTCTTCTTACAAACAGATATAAGAAAGATCGAACTGCATCAGAAGGTTTTGAAAGTGACGCTGGCCTTGTTGGTCATGTTCATCTGAAAAAGGTCAGTTCACTGGTCAATACACCATTGTAAGCATTGGGTATACTTATATGTAATGAAGATGTTGTTTGTTATGGCTTGATATTTTTGTGAGTAATCAGAGCTTTACTTCAACAGGAACTGTTGAATAAGTTCAACATTAGTATGCAGGAGGTTCTTCAAAAGTGCCTAGAGACCATCAATTCATATCCGAAGAAGAAAAAAGATGCCCCACTTTTCAAACATACAATTTTGTCTGCTAGGTAAGTTTATCTCAGTTCCAACATACTGTTCTTTTTTCTGATAAGTGGATGATGTATGATTAATCTGCATGCAACAGTATGGAAGTACATAAAATTTCTGGTATTGTCATATGCATAAAAAAATTAACATATGAAGCATTATATTTTTGAAGCATCCATATCTTTGAAATTTTAGCCCCAGTTGGAGCTGTATAGGAGATGGATTAGTGTAGTGGTCTGATTTGATGATTTTTATGAGATGATAGGTGGTCTCATAATTTTTTTTTTTTTTTTTTTTTTTGTCGTATCAGTAAACTCTGGAGAGTATCTGAATTTGTAATATGAAGCTAATTTTGGCACACCACTCCTGAGTTTTTCTTTGGACGAAATGCATGTATTCAGTATTTTATTTTACTTGGGACTTTGATTATTATTAGGCTATTTGTATTACAGTTTTCCAATTTTGTAGGTTAAACTCTACAAAAATGTTATTTCGATAGCGTGAAAGTTAGTTTTTGGGAAAATAGAAAAAACGCCAAGTGTTTGATTAACCTCTGTATTGGTTCTTCTGAGTTCTTTCCCTATTTGCCAGCACTTCTCCCATTTTGTTTAAAGTATCCTCTCTTCTCACTAGTTTCTTTCTATCCTCTCTTTTTTCGCATTTTTCTTACATCAATCGGTATCTGAGCACACTTGTGTGCTCCTGGTCATACCACTTGCCATAGTCGAGTTCCTTTCCACCGGGAGAGAATGACAAGGGACCATCTGACTCGTACTTGGTATTTTATTTTGCTTATGACTTTAATTATTATTAGGCTATATGTATTATAGTTTTCTAATTTTATGGGTTGTAAACTCTACCTTGAAAGAATCGTGAGAATCTGCTTTATACACCTTAAGTGGCTCTGTCATTCCATCCGCGTATGGTAGCATTTACCAAACAAATAAGAAAGTACCTGAGAACAAGAGGACATCTGAGAGAAAAAAGTACGACTGATGAAATATAAATGCTGTAGGCAACATTATTAGTTTCCTGTCCTGGGCCAGTCATTAATTGTCCAAGGCTCCAGAGAAGCTGGAAGTTGGTGTTTGGTAGTATGATGCAGTTAATTTTTGGATTTGAAGATCTTCTTTTGGGAGTGGGTGGTGTCCCTGAATTGAGTGCAATGTGGGATTGATTGAGAAAGATCTCTTGTACTTATCTTATTATAAGATCATGGCTGGATCTACGTATGTTTGGTAAAAAGAATAATAACCTTCTTCAATTGGAAAATGAAAACGTGATGGTCCTAGTTACTCTCAAGGACGGAGTGGAAGAAGACTTTTACCAAAGAAAGAATGTTGCAACAATGCGAAACTATAAGAATTAAGACCTTTTGGAGTACCTTTCTAATATTGTTTTTTTTCAGTCAGGCTAGACAAAAATTTCTGTGCTTTGTTTATGCAGTTCGATAAGGCAAAGGATATGGATCTTGGATTTTTAATCCTTTCGGTTAGTTTGGAAGATAATTTATGGGAATATTGAAAAAACACTTGAGTGTTTGATTATCCTCATTATCATTTATTCTTTTGAGATCTTCCCATATTCATCAGTATTTCTCCAATTTCGTCTAAAATCTATTTTTTCTTCTCACTTTCTCCATATATCTTTTCCTGTTTGCGCATTTATCCTACATATTGAGGATCATGCTATAATATGCCAAATTTTGGCCCTCGTGTTTAAATAAGCAGAAAAACTTTGGTTGCTACATCTATTATATGGAATCATCTCCCTGTTGTGCAGGCAGTTATTATTGATGAATTTTTCTATTTTACTTTGATAACGTTGGATCTTTTGCGACTAAAAATGAACATCTTGATTACATTTGTGATGATTAAATCTTTTAAAATCTGCTATATATCTCCAATTTGTTATTGCAGTATAAGCATACGGTTTTGTCATGGTTTCTAAAGTAGTTTTCAGGTCTTTTATCTTATCTCTGTATAATAGCTACAAGTGGCAAGCTTCTTTTCTCTGAAGAGAAATTTATTTGACTCATTTCTCCCAGTTAACTTTGTAACTCATGCTTTATGTTTTTGCTTCTTTTATTGATTTCTATTTACTATTTTCTGAAACATTGTGGGCTACTTTTTTGTGCTGTTTTTATCATGCATCTTTCCTATGATGTGTGCTCGCTCTATTTTTATTCATTTCTTGGCCAGAATGTTATGTGTTGAAGGGGATCAGAAATCCTACTAAAGCATGTGACCATAAATGATCTTTTTGATGTTCTGGACAGGAGCATTTTTCCATGGCTTCTTTGTTAACATTCTGCATATTGCTGTGCACTATATTTCTTGCATGTTTCATTTTGAGTTCATTGAAGGGGATCAACACACTTAAATTAGTGGACTTGAAGAAATAATAACACAAGAAAATAGGCAAAATATTTAATGTGTGAGCAATCTAGGAAGAGGCCCGTTTAGGTCCACAGTCCACATATCTGCCCCTGCGTAAGTGGATCTAGTAACATTAAAAATGAAGAAAATCTGGGGTAAATCTTAAAAATCTCTTAAGCAATCAAGTATTGGTCTATGCACCTGCTACTAATTATATATTTTCACGATCTATTTGCAGAGATATGTTCTTGATTTTTGATTGTTGCACAATATTGGTTCTAATGTGCTAATTATTTCTGTTTTTTATTATATGCTTTTTTCTTGGCAGTGAAAGCTGCTGTTTCAGTGCTGATGAATTGTCTGACATGCCATGTTTGATGTTCTATTGGAAAAATTCAAGTGACATTCACTTGGAAAGAACTTCACATGTCCTTGCTAACATGATTTGCCCTGTTTTGCTAGAGACAATCATTAAAGGTAATCTCCATGGCTGGTGTTTATCTTTTTTATGAGTGAGCATTTCAGTTTCAAACCTGTAAGCAAACCTTATTCTGTCATTGAGTTATTGTTTAAATTGGTTATTATTAGGCTAAGGTATTTGCAAACTTCTCATATGGTATATTCCTTTTTTGCTTCAAGTTATTTCCTTATCAGCTAAGCAAAAATTATTATTAAAACAAAAGTAACACAATGGTTTGGAAGGTGGAAAACCTAGTTAATTGCTTCAAATTGATCAATAGAACAAAGATTTTATGATTCTCATACATATGCACGAGTGTGTGCTGCGTGGTTAACAAACATAAGTTGCTGCTTACATAAGCTTTCCACTTTCAATGTTATTCCTTGTTGATTCTGTTTTTAGTGAACTATTTCATCCATCTAGAGACTCATTGCAAATTGAATTCACGTCTCAGAAAAGAGGATATTGCATTATAGTCCCACCTTTTTTCATTGTATTCTAAGAATTATAATATAAATTCTGGAATTCTACAAATGTTTTGAATCAATAATTCATTATGAAATGCATGAAGTTCAATCCTTTTAAGTAGTCCACAACAATGGTTTCAATTGAGTTGGTTCATTAGGGGTCAAGTAGGGAACCAGGCTGTGTAATGAAGAAACTCTAAGTGCTCATACTTCATTCTACCCTTTCTCTTGCACCAGAATGGGCTAAGTGAAATAGCTGTCAAATCTTATCATTCACAAGTCACATATATGTGTTCAGGAGTTGTTAAGCATAATTAGGAATTACACTAACTGGAAAGGAAATATATGAAACAGCTGCAGGTATGGATTTGTTCTAGTTACACGAACAATTTTATGTCTCTAATATGATAAATCCTTGGTTTTTGGCTCACCAAGTATGTGGCATGCTTTATAAGTATATTAGGTGATGGAAAGCTGGAATATTTGGAGGTTGACTGCATTCTGTTATTGGGGTTATAACCTTTTGAATGTTTTTGCTTAATCTTCTTTGTATACAATTTGACGAAAAAAGGTAGATCAAAATTTGGGAGATGAGATCACAAAATCTTTGATTTACGCCTGCAGAAGGCTTGAGTTTGGTTTATTATAGTTATGCCTGTACAAATGACAGCTTCTAAAGTATTCGTCTTGTTCTCACGTGGAATTGTATATGGAGAAACTATTTTACGTTGTATTATCATTAAGAATGAGGTCTCTGGAATCTGAATAGTACAAGTTGTATTCTGTCTCCTTACCAGGCGACACCCGGATATCCATGGCAAATATAACATGGATTAATCCAGATACAACAACTTGGATAAGAAATTCTCGCAAATTTCAGAAGGGTGAAATTGCTCTGGACATCGTTCTTGAGAAATCTGTTGTTAAGCAAAGTGGGGATGCCTGGAGAATTGTCCTGGATGCCTGTCTTCCTGTGCTGCATCTAATTGATACCAGGCGCTCTATTCCATATGGAATAAAGCAAGTTCAAGAGTTGCTTGGGGTTGCTTCTGGTTTTGATCAGGCAATTCAGGTATTTTTGCTGGCACTCTTTTCCAAACATCTGTGCTCCATATATGTAAAATCGTTTTTCTTTCTTTTGTTCCGATTCATTAAAAACTGTGGTTTTTCCAAGTCATTTTAATGTTGTGGGATGCTCTGCTCTGCGCACACATCTTGCATGTTGTATTTTGTGGCCTTTGTTCTTGCTTAATCATGTCTACAAAAAGAATATAGCCTGGCCCCTTTTATTTATCTTTCTGTGTCTACTGTGTGTTCCTCCATTTTAGACTTGTCTGTATTCCATTCTCATTTCTCAACACTCATTGCTATTTTGATACCATTGGATGCATCTCTATCAAAAGGTGATGTGCAATACAAATGCAGACTTGAAGAGAAGGATAAAGGAATGACATCTTTGTTTTTTAGACTTTATGGGACTAGATCACCTTTATTTTCTAAATGGAGGTGTTTACTTGGCTGTGGTGTTTGTGGAGAATGGGCTTCCTATTTGCACTTCAAAGTGTTTTTCAACATTTATACTCCTTACTAAAGGAAAATGAAGTAATTCTTAGTTGTTGTTGCTGATGTAAGAAGAGTCATAGGTTCTTTTGCTGCTGAGTTGTCAGATTTCAATGAGACTAGACAATTTGGATATATATAACATTCAATTTCATGGATATTTTGCAGCGCCTGTCGACTTCAGTGACAATGGTGGCAAAAGGTGTTACCAAGGAGCATCTCATTCTCTTGGCCAATAGTATGACATGCACTGGGAATTTGGTAGGCTTTAATTCTGCTGGAATCAAGGCATTGTATCAGTCTTTGAATGTCCAAGTGCCATTTACTGAAGCAACTCTATTTGTGAGTAGTTGTACTTGTGTATAATTTGAAAGACTTTTTGTGTCAATGCTCCAGTTTTAGATGCATGATGCGCTACCTTTTTTATATATTATGAAAATTGGAACCTTAATTTCTTATCTGTTTGGACAGACGCCCAGAAAATGTTTTGAGAAAGCCGCTGAGAAGTGTCATGTGGATTCTTTATCAAATATTGTTGCATCTTGTTCGTGGGGTAAACATGTGGCTGTTGGCACAGGATCACGATTTGATGTTCTCTGGGACAAAAAAGAGGTCTTTTATCATGTTCTATCAGTTGAGCACACACACACACACACATATATTTATATATATAATATTTGAGCTACTTGCTGTATTTTTTGCCTTCTAACAGATGGGGTCGAATGTGGAGGGCGGCATCGACGTTTATAATTTCCTTCATATGGTGAGAAGTGTGTCTAATGAAGGGGAATCTGATATCGCTTGTTCGGGCTTTGAAATCGATGATAATATCCTGGAAGAAGAATATGCTGAGTGGAGCCTTTCCCCAGAGCATAACATAGGTTCTGATAGGCCGGTTTTTGAAGACAGCGCTGAGTACACCTTAGACAAGGTAATGGAAGAGAGCAAGGGGGGTGAATCTAGCTGGGAGAAGGTCTCACATAGTTCAGATGGTGGCGGACAGTGGGGTGGTAAGAAATTGGGTGATGTGGGAACAAGTTCATCAAAATCCGATTGGTCCAGCTGGGGCGGTAAAGATACAACACAGGCCCAGATACATGGTGCTTCCACTGACAAAGGAACAGACTGTTCCAATTCCAATGGTTGGGTTGCACAAGAATCTGAGAAAGGGGTATCAATGGGCGCTTGGGGAATGCCGAAAGAACCTCTTGAAAATAATTGGGGAAAGCAGAAGGAACCCCTAGAAGCTGGCTGGGGGAAGCCGAAAGATCCCCAAGAAAGCTCTTGGGGAAAAGAGAAACAACCCCAAGAGTCGAATTGGGGAAAGCAGAAGGAAACTCAAGAAACTGGCTGGGGGAAACCGAAAGGGCCCCAAGAAAGCACTTGGGGAAAGCCTAAACAAATCCAAGAAACTACTTGGAGGAAGGAGGAGGAGCCTCAAGGAAGTACTCGGGGAATGGAGAAACAGCCTCAAGAAAGCACTTGGGGGAAGAAGACGCAGCCCCAACAGAAAGAGAACGAAGAAAGCACTTGGGGGAAACAGAAAGAGACCCAAGAAAGCACTTGGGGGAAACAGAAAGAGACCCCAGAAAATACTTGGGCGAAACAGAAAGAGACCCCAGAAAACACTTGGGGGAAACAGAAAGAGACCCCAGAAAACACTTGGGGGAAGGAAAAGGACTCCCAAGAAAGCACTTGGGGGAAGCTAAAAGACTCCCAAGAAAGCTCTTGGGGGAAGCCGAAGGCATCCCAAGAAAGCACTTGGGGGAAGCAGAAAGACTCCCAAGAAAGCTCTTGGGGGAAGGAGAAAGACTCACAAGATACCTCTTGGGACAAGCCGAAAGAATCAGAAGAAACTTCTCATGGTTGGGGTGCTCCATACGAGTCGAATCAGCCCACAACTGCACGTGGATGGGATTCTTCAAAATCTGGACGTGGTGGTGGAGGTGAAAAACAGCATCAGTGGGGACGTCAAAATCGCGACACCATGAAGAAAAATCGATTCGAAGGATCAGGTGGTCGGGGTTCAAATACTGGAGACTGGAAAGACAGGAACCGCTTTGCCAAATCACCTGGAATGGCTAATAATGATGCTGTAGGTGGAATTTTCACCGCAACAAGACAGCGGTTAGATATGTTCACCTCTGAGGAACAAGATATTCTGCTGGATGTTGAGCCAGTCATGCAGTCTCTAAGAAGAATAATGCATCAGTCCGGGTATGTTTTCGTTTGTGCTCACATATACTTTGATTATATCTGATTTGATTGTCATTTACACATTGGAGTGTAGAATAATTTGCTATGAAGTATATTGCAATATGTTTCAAGTTTAAATTAAACTATTGAGGCTATATTGCAATATGTTTCAAGTTTAAATTAAACTATTGAGGCTTTACCCCTGATCCATCAACTACCATTTTCTTCACAGTTCGTTTTGCACTATCTGGGTCCAAAAGCTTGTATTGAGGAATATTGCAATTGTGTCTGTATTATCCATTGCCCTAGATTAGAAAAAGAAATAAGAACCATTTTTCAAGGATTATTGGAAATATCACATCTTGGTAAAAGTACCTTTTTTCTTTTCTATTTGAAAAGCTTCATTGAATTCAATGAAACAGGAACCAAGAGCATGAAAGCTCATAACCTGCAAGAATGCCACCATATTACAAGACCTAAAAAATTTATGCAGAGAGGAAACCAAAAGAGAGCCCCTTAGTAAAGGCTGTAAAGCTACATTTGCTAATATTGAGAAATAGCATACCCAAAACCATTACAAATCGTCATTTCTAAAACAAAGCCTTCAAAGACTCTTATTTTAGGATACTTTCAAACCCTCTGCTCAAACGTTCCTAATATTTAGAACCACTAAAATAAAGGTTGAGGTCTGAAGATACCAATTTTTTTTCTCTCTAAAGTATCACCTATAGAATTAAATTCCCTTTAAGAACAAACCACGTGCACTCCATCTTCTTGAAACTCTCCTAATACTTTCATGGTGCGTGTGAAAGCTTGTTGATTTAAGACACCGCCACCTTCAAGTCACTTTCTTTCCACTACCAATTAACCATATCTTCTATTCTCGCCATGAATCAACTAATTCCAACACCATGTTGGCTCTCAACTCGGCAGAATTCGAGTCAACTTTCCCAATACATTCTGAGAACACAGAAATCACCTCCCCACTTAAAAATCATTGGCGCTCCACCAATACCCGCTGGACCCGGCTTTCGTTTTGCTACTTCATCAACATTAAATTTAACCCAACCATCCAAAGGAGCTAACCTGCTGACACTTGATCATCTTACTTTTTTTTTTGATCAGCAAGTGTACAAACATCAAACTTGAGACCTCGAGGGTCCAAGTGAAATCAACCACTTGCCCTACTGAGTGTTTGTAGATCATCTTAACTATTACCTTTTTCAAGCCCGAACACCTGCTCATTTACCTCTTGGCTCGAGTCAAGACTTCTTTCCTTTTGGCCTGATCCTTTAAATGAGATGACATTTTATCAAATCCCACAAGACTGCATTTTTCATTAAAATTACAATTTTCTTTTACTAGTGGGAAGGGAAATTTTATGTAGAACTTATTCGCTAAACTTATGTCATTGGTTATGGGTCAATATCCTTCATTTCTTTGCATGCAATCCTAGTTTTACCTTAATCTTGATGCTGACCTGTAATTGATTTTCATCTGCTCTGTTTATTTTCACCTTGGTCTTCTAAATATTTTGCTCCACAGTACAGTTATTAGTGCTTTCTTATTGCAATATGGAATAGTACTATTCAAAAAAAAAAAAAAAAAGAGAAAAAATGAACAAGAAAAGACAACTAGGAAAGATACTGATTAGTAAATTCCTGGTACACAGGTATAATGATGGTGACCCACTGTCAGCTGAGGATCAGTCATATATACAAAATAATGTCCTCAATTACCATCCAGATAAAGCGGTGAAGGCAGGTGCTGGAATTGATCATTTCATGGTATGCTGGATGACATGTTCTTACTTAGAATCATTTCGCTTAATGTTCCCTGATACCTTAGACTAAAGTAACTGCTTTTTCTTAATTTTTTTTCTTCTTTCTTTATACTACCTGCGTTGCATAATAAATGCCTTTCTAGCAAGCAAAATTTGTTTCAAAATTAATGCCATTCTACTATTTGAAGACAAAAAGTCACCCCACTTTCTAACTATGTCCTTTATATATATATATATATATATATATTACCAAGTACAATATTTATCACTAATGCTAGTAATAATTATGAATGCACAAACTACTATGTAAGGTTAAATAAGTCATTTTACACAACTTAATATGTGTGAAAAACTCTAGAATGACATTTAATATGAAACGGAGGTAGTAAGATCTTATAACCTGTAGGTTGTTTATTTCAAATTCTTCAATAATAGTTAAAATGTTTTTTTAAAAAAAAAAATCTGTAGAATGTGTAAACTTAATTCACTGCAGTTGGGTTACAGTGTGCGTGTATATTACGTCAATATACAACATTTCCTGGTACATAATGATCTGTTTGCAGATTTTTTTCCAACGGATGGCCTCTTGATTAATAAGTTCAATTGAATGTATCTATGACTAATGGTGTCTAGATTTTTTTTTCTAACAGTTATGCATGTCATTAATTGTAATGATTTATATAGCAAAGGATACTGTACAGCTTTTGTCAGACTTATACTTCTGGAAGTGGAGCGTTTCTGCTGAGTAGCAAAAGTGGATAAGTCATTTAGGATTCTATTGGGAAGCAACTTTGCAATCAGTGATTTGTTTTCTGTTGTGTCAGTCTAAAATGCTAACCCCTGATTATGTGGAATAATGTTTAACTCGATTTAAGCCTCGAAGTGTTTGAATATTCAAGTTTTTAGACAAGGGAGAGTTCATCCTTCAGTTGGGGTTCAGTGTGAAAAGAACATCATGTCAACTGACCTTTGTTGTCATCTTAATGTTGCACAGTTACATGTTCGTTATTGATCAGCTGTTAATTTCTTATTGTATGCGTAGCAATCCGGAAGTTTTTTCTTTGCCTGGATTTCACATCTTGCTGTTATCATGCAGATTTTGGTTGAGTTCGTTCTAAAATAAGAAGTGTTTGGGATTAAATTTGAGACTTGATGTGACAGGTTTCTAGGCATAGCAGTTTCTTGGAGAGCAGGTGTCTTTATGTTGTCGATACTACCGGGCGAAGAGAAGATTTTTCATACCGGAAATGTTTGGATAACTTTGTGAGGACCAAATACCCAAGTCTTGCTGAAGAATTTCTTGGGAAGTACTTTCGGACCCGAACACGAGCGAATCAGGAGCGAGCTCCAGGTACTGATGGTAATGGCAGAATCAGGGAGAAAAATGTTGGTGGAGATGGTTCATGGGGAAAGGAGGAGCAAACAACACCCCAAGGAGATGGTTCCTGGGGGAAGGAGCCTGCACAGCCAGGCGGAGAAGGTGGTTCCTGGGGGAAGCAGGAGCCTGCAAAGCAAGTTGGAAATGGTTCTTGGGGTGGAGATACTAACTGAGAATGTGCAGCAGCAGCAGTAGCAGTATTAGTAGTAGGGCTATATAATCTGATTTTGTGTACATAAACAAAGTGGATGTGTCTTTAATTGTTGTCTAAGCAGAATTAATAGCCAATCAATGTTTCAGTCTAAAGGATTCTTAGCTATGTTTGCCAATATCAATCTACCTCTTATTTAGTCACTTCTATGATTGAAGTTAAAAGTTTGGTAAGATGTGAAATTGTACGATGGAAAGGTTATGGTTGATACATGATGCAGTGTGTGATTTGAGTTGTTTTACCCTGTATGTATGTATGTATGTATATTTGAGATTTTTATTGTCATAATTTACCATGTTCCATATCATCTATTTTTGGGTTTGTAACAGAAGCCTAATGTATTCTGAAGCCACACAATCAACACAGCTTTTCCATTTTCTCACAACTCTTGCCTTTGAACTCATAATTTCAACTAGAGATTGCAATCTTTGCGCGGTTGAGTTGTCCATAAATTTTACTAAAAAAAAAGAAGGTGAATTTGTTATTTTCTTACATTATTTGTGATGAGTAGGTAATTTTAAACTTCTCCCAAATTAATTTAAAATACATTTATACGAAAAAGTGATTAAAGTTTTCTCCTAGCTAGTTATATACATGTCAAGTTTCAATTATTTTTAGATTATAGCTGAAAATTGATGAACCCTTTTTGTGGAGGTCACATAAACCCAACAACCAAACTTGAATTATGGTCACTCGTTGATGTAAGAAGCTAAACCACAATGAGCTAGAGTCCACCTCTTGAGCTAGGTCTACTACACAAAAGAAAATACATTGTTAAGTGAAAATTAGTATTTATGTGTACCATGTCTATAGAACAAACTAAACTAGGTAAGTGGATAGTAATACAAATTAACCAAGAACGAGGAGATGTAGAAACAACTCAGAGAAGGATCATAATCAATTAGTAACTGAATATTATGTCTGAGGCACTCTTCATATGCAAAGGCCTCATTGAACTGAGCTTTGATCACACGCAATCTCTTCAAAAATTCATCAGGAAAAGCCTCCATCCTCCATCTTCCCTTAAATTTGTTTGAAAGCCTTTCACAATTTTGGCACGACTTTCCTGGGCGTGACCTTCTTTCTCATCGCAACACGCTACTACTGCTTTGCTTCGTGGAGTCTTTCAGGATCATAACACTTGGTAATCATACGTGGGTGGGGCTCAAATCATTGCTCAACATGAACCTAGTCATGGGAGAAGTGCAACCTCGCACCCAAGCGTTGGACGGTTACTGTCTACCCTTTGTTGGGTCACCATAAACAAAAGCCCTATGTGCCTCATGCCTCCCTTTTTTGGCGCAAGGTCGTGCCCAATCGTTTGAATGGAAAAGTTTGGATCTCATCTAAGCCTTCGTCGGAAACATGACCATTAATCAACGATTGGTCACAATGTTGGCACCCTATCCTATCCATTGGGTGCAGAAATGAAATGGCTCTCATTCATTCCTCATAGGCATCATTAAGCTTGCGTAGCACTCACCCAAGTTGCTTTGCGCATTGCATCACTTGTAGCTAGCATTGCTCGTGATTATGCTTGATGAATATTGTGAAAATGAAAATTGTTCCCACGTTGAGCCCAGACCACGTAGCCTCGTACGCCTTCTGCCTGTGTGATGAAGAAAACCAAAAAAGGCCTTCTTCAAGAAAACTTATTCTTGACATTTTAACAAGGGAAACGAGGTCTCTTTACGGAGAGATTCTACTTTCTTTATAAGTATATCTCTTCGGGAGCTAGCTAGGTTTCATTGGCAAAAACTTAAAGCTATTAGGTAAAATCTTTGCTATGGTGTGTAAAGTGGAACTTACCGTTGAGATATTCATTTAAATGTATAATAATTAGATTGCTCCTAAAATATATTGGAAGCCCATTATTTGAATGTGGCAAGGGATTCCTGATTATTTTGTCAGTGTAGTTTCGTTTGAACATGCATTATAGTTCAATTCGTTCCCATGTTGAGCTTGCTCACATGACTCTATGTCGCTTGCCTTCGCGATGAAGAAGATTACGAAGACGAAGATTGATCTGCATTGAGTTTGGACAACGTTACCCCAGTGTGAGCTTTCTGTCATGGCTCTACGTCGTCTGCCCTCGCGAAGAAGAGGACTGATCCTGAGTTGAGCCTAGATAATGTAGCCTCATGATGAGCTTTCTCCCATGAATCTACGTCGTCCCCCCTAGTGAGCTTGCTCTGAAGGATCTATGCACATCCACCTCTACGATAAATGTCCTCTTGAGATATGAAGCAAAAGACTCCAAGCAGAAACACATCGACCTTTAAAGAGCCAGTTTACGCATGACCTAGCTCCAAAGGTGAAAGTCAGTGTTGGATACATTTTCTTTCAAAGGGCTAATCGCCCATGAGATGTCACTCCTAAGGCGGCGTCCTTGGAGCCCAAGATCGACCTCAAAAGGGTCGGCTCATGCGCGACCTATCTCGAGAGGCGAACATCCATGATGAGTGACAAATGAGTGATCTCCAAACACCAAAGGTGACATCCACAATGACCAAGAATGACCTCCTCTAGGGCCATCTCACGCGCGACTTTGCTCGAAAAGAGAACGAATGTGTTGAATGTCATAAGAAGTGAGTATATCTCTTGAATCAGGTAAAAATATTAAAATTGTCATATGAATATGTATTTTTTAAATTAACTCATAATCATTATTCTTTTAAGAAATTATTAATTAAGTTTGTTTTTACCTAAAATGTGACTATTTTTTCTTGGGGTTAAATGGTTTCGCCTTATCTGAACTCGCCTTTATTTTTAGGGTAAATTACGATTTCCTACCTTTTAAGTTTCGCTTGTGACGAT
>JAYMTK010000415.1:0-22871 GCA_036897405.1 Pelargonium myrrhifolium
TATTTTGATTTTGATTATTTTAAAATAATATATAAATAAGTGATAAATAAATAAAAGGGGCAATATTGTCCTAAGGGATGAAAATGGTCTGGAAAAGCATTTTATGGTGTGGAAATAGCTCCTCCCTTGTTTTTATTTGAGATCCTGATTCAAATCAAGAAATGTTTTAAAATGTAGTCTTAAATATTGTTCAGTTTTGTTGGTAACAAATTGATTATGTGTTAATTAATAAGTCCATTATTTTTGGAGTATGCAAATGAAAGCAAGCACCTTCGAAGGAAAAGTATATATATATAAAAGTCAGTGACATGATAGAACATGTCAGTCCCAGTTATTTTTATATATTTTGAAATCTATAGTTAATTATTATAATCTTTAGTTACTTATATTTTGTATTTTCGTGCAGCTTAGAGGTATGGTATTTCACGGCATTGATTCTGTTTGCTGGATATCTCAAGAATGCAGAAGTCTCCATTGATGCACTGTCAATCTGGTGAGCTGAGCTTTCTAGCTAATAATAAATATTATAATTAATATTATAATACACTCGTATAAACTTCATACTACATTCTGTATACAAAAGTTATATGTTTCGATTTTATTTATCGTAATAATATATACTCCTATTATTTATATAGGTGCCCCAATTAATATAAATTTGGTATTAGAGTTTCCTCTCTATATTTATTGAATAAAATATAAATGACACTTAAAGTTTGAATATCATCTTCTCAAATTTTATGATTTTACTGTGATGTGATTGAAAATTTAAGCATAAATTAAAAAATTACTCAAGTTGTACATTTTGAAGTAATTATTTTATGATAACTTTGGGTCATAAAATGTTACCAAAATATGTTTTAACTTCTTTACTCAATTACTACAGTACTTTAGACCTATCACAACTACAGTTTTCCCTATTAATATTTTTTTTATGACCTATCTTTTTGTAATATAAAATGTTGGAATTTGCAGCATGAACGTATTGGGGTGGAGTGTGATGTTAGCTATTGGGATGAATGCTGCAATAAGGTTTGTTGGAAAAACAGAGTCCATTTTTGATTTCTTAAAATCATACATAAACAAATACATACAAATTTGAACACTGCAGTGTGAGGGTGTCTAATGAACTAGGAGCTTCTCATCCGAGAACAGCTATATTCTCGCTGTTGGTCGCCGTCATATCTTCACTGCTGATCGGAGCCGTCCTGTCCATACTTCTCCTGGCCACCATGAACCAATACCCACCTCTGTTTTCAACTGACTCTGATGTTCAACATCTTGTGGTGGAGCTCACTCCATTGCTAGCTCTCACCACTTTCATCAACTTTCTTCAACCCCTCCTTTCTGGTAATCATATTCATATTTGTTTATGCAAATGTCTGCAAGATCGATCTTGTCTGAAAATTCTAATATTCTCATTTTCAGGTGTGGCCATTGGAGCTGGATGGCAGAGTATCGTTGCATATGTGAACATAGCTTGCTATTATCTGTTTGGAATTCCTTTGGGTCTCATTTTGGGCTACAAAGTTGGATGGGGTGTCCAAGTAAGTCCCTCTCTCAATCCTACTCTCTGCCTCTCTGGTGTGCTTTTGAAACTCATGCATGGTCATTTGTGATGCAAAATTCCAGGGAATTTGGCTTGGAATGTTGGCAGGGACAATCTTGCAAACTAGTGTACTCTTATGGATGATTTGCAAAACCAACTGGACCAAAGAGGTGACGAAGCAACTCATTTCATTTCTCTTTTACAGATACATACATGTTACTTTATGATCTTATATATATATATCTATATCCATGTGGTGTGATATGCAGGCCTCTGCAGCTGAAACCAGAATAAGGAAATGGGGAGGACATGAAGTAGCCAAAGAGAATGGTGATGGTGAAACATGTAATGAGGCATAATATTACAAGATTGATGGGGTTTCAAACTTTCAATTATGACATTTTTGTTCCCAAAATGGACATGTTTTTCATGAGATTCATTTAGAGTGGCTAATCTAGTTTATCTAATTAAAATCCTATCATAATTGTTCTCATGACAATTCACTTCTAATGCCCATGAATGTTTTGTCAAACAATATTGCAGACCAAATACCAAGCCATTCTGTCCTAGTTAATGCAATCACAAATGTATTCTACAATTCTCAAATGAAGCACATATTAATACAGTGACCACCCAGACAAAATATAACATAAACCGGTCCTATAAAATAATCTGTTGCAAAGTAAAGTATGAGAAATAAGCTTTGCACAGTTATTTTTTGTTCCTAGACTGACATTTCATGTGGGGAAGCATGCTGCCACAAAGACACTTTCACAAATGAAAAATCACCTTGAAATCTACTTGATTATATACAATTATCTATAAGTAATATTCGCCAATGAGAAGCTCACATGTAACGGGAACTTGAAGCTACGGGCTGGAGGAAAACGACCCCTGATCAGGAGCCAAAAGCTAAACCAAAGAGCTTCACTTCACCCTTGCCTGTCCAAGCTAGGAAGACAAATCAGGGAGGCTGGAGACCACAAATACAGTTCGTGTTCACGAACTCCTCAGCCTCGCATTGTTGCCCTCACACGCCTTGCATGTTCACACAACATCATGCAACGGCATCATCCACGACTCGCCATTGTTCACTCATGCCTGCCAGCACCCAGTGCACCATGCACACTCAAGTCACAACACAGCTCTAGGTTGCAGAACCAAAGTATTCTACGCCCACATGGAAAATCAAGTCTGCGTGCCCCGCTTCTTGGGGGATTTTCGAGGTCACATTGCCTCTACCACACAAGCAAGGATGTCACACAAAGATGGAAGACACCCCTAGTAGCTCTACAACCGAGAGACAAGTGAAGGTGATGAAACCTAACCGGGCACCCATGAATAAAGTCATGAGCAAACCCCATGTCCTACATCTCCACAAACCAATCATGTGATGCCACATTAAAAACCTTTGGTTGTAAGTATAAATATTCATTTCTCAGTAAGAGTAGGGAATCCATTCTTGAATTCACACTCAAAACAAACTCTAATTCCTCTCTAAACTTGGCAGTGTTCATTGGAACACTTGGCAGAGATCCCATTCTACTTAACAATGCTCATTGTGATTCAGGATCCAAGAACTTGAACAAAGGGCCTTTATCACTCAAAGCTTGAATCCCCAAATCAAACTCCCCAAGAACGTTACATGGAAAAAAAAAAGACATTGCACCAAACAAAATATAGAAAATAATATTAAAATTAACTAAGATAATGTTTACATATTATTGGATATATTAGTCAAAATTTTCAAAACGATGCAAAAATACAAAGTTGGTTCAAGTAAATGTTATATCTAGTTGTAACACAATAACTAGATAGACTACTCTAACAAAACAATCATCTATATTTTAGACAAGCGAGTCACACATGGATGTATCTACCAATTCAAATCAAACAGTAAAACAACATAAATATTCTATAGCTAAACAAATGGACTAATTATTAAAATACCATATAGCACAGCACATAATGTAATGCAGATTGCTGGAAACTAAACCTTGAATTACAATACCCATATCACACCCACTGCAACTAAATTACAACTGAGAAAAAGCATAATTCCAGCCATAATCATTGTATAATCAAGCCATTTCTTTTCCAAAAAAACTATTATGCAATAAAAAACCATTAAAATTATAAACCATAACATATCCCATATTTCAATTCTCTCCATAAAACAAATGTAACAAAATTTGAGTTCAACCAGATCAAGACACTTAAAATTAAAAAGCATTAAGAATAACAAAAATAAGAGACTACCCAAAAGCTGCCTAAGCAGTGAGCACAACAGCACCACCAGCCTCCTTGATCTTCTTCTCGGCAGTCTTGGAGACAAGCTTGGCCTTCACCACGAAAGGCTGGTTCTCAGGCAACACACCCTTTCCCAGAACCTTGAAGTATCCAAACTGAGTCACATCGATCATGGGCACATTGTCTTTGGTGGCCTTCTCCTTCAAGTCTTGGGGCACCATGGACCAGAGCTTGTCGATGTTGACGATTGGGCAATAGAACTTGTTGCGGAGCTTGTGGAAGTAGCGCATACCTACCTTACCGAAGTACCCAGGATGGTACTTGTCGAAGAGGATCCGGTGGTCGTGCATCCCTCCGGCGTTGCCGCGACCGCCGGGATGCTTGCGGTGCTTTCCGATACGACCGTGCCCGGCGCTGACGTGGCCGCGCTTCTTGCGATTCTTCTTGAATCGGGTGGTCATTTTCGATCTGTGTGGTGTGTGAAAGTGTGGGATTAGGGTTTTGGGCGGCTGAGGGTTGAAGGAGGGATTGGTGAAGATTGGGGATTTATGTGGTGTCTCTGGAGACTGAATGGTAGGTTTACTGTTTTGCCCTTCTAGGGTTTTGGTCTTTCGGAATGAGGATCGAGCTAATGGGCTTGTTTAAAGCCCAGTTATTGTCAAACTATTGGGTTATTTATTGGGCCTATCTGTAATGATTTCTTCGCAGCCCAAACATACGGCACACATGTCTTTGACTGTTTATTTACTTTTAGTTTTTCAAATACATATTTTTTTTTAAAGGGTTTAATGTATATCAGTCGACATATATAAAGTTATATCAGTTGATCCGGACGGGTTGCTCCGCTCCCGAAATTTACTTGGGTGGGTATAAGTGATTTTAAATGAGGTGTCGTTACCCCATTGGTTTTATTAAGTTGCAACTGATATAACTTTATATAGTCAACTGATATATATTTTACCCTTTTAAAAATTGTCTTATATTAATGACAATTTGGAATATGACACACGATCTACTGTGCATAACAAATGTAATGCAAAGTGTGTTTAAGCACTACATATTTACAATAGTGTTAAATTTATATTGAGCTTTTAGAATTACACACGACATGATTCATGTTACATTAGTATTTTTAATGCTATTGCATCAAACCATTGGTTAATCACTTGTTAAATTTTTGCTATGTATCTCCTTCTCAATTTGTTTTTATTTGATCTCTTCTTTCTCACTCACTAGTCTATACTTACCGTCTAAATTTATTGCATCTTTAAAATAATAAGAACGGGAATTGCAACTCACATCATATCTCATATAGTTAAAGTTGACATCAACACAATTATTAAACATGTCATATCATTGTTCAATATTTGAACACAACTATTATAAGTGTTATGTTTGTGTTAACTCATGCAACACATACTTGATTTATAACACTACTTGCACAAGCTGTTGATTCTCAATAACAGCACATGTTTGTCTTATAACACGACACGCTCACTCGAGTTGTCACTTTCAATCCTACTCATAGATAGGAAAATCGAACCCAAACCTGTGATGCTAATTTTCTTGTAAAACCAATCCGATTTGTTTAGCACACTATCATTTATTGTTTGTTATGGCACAATGAGAAGAATGTGAACAAGATTCTAGCAATGTAGAGCTCCGAAACATTCGCAAGACAGTTCTTTCATTTAGTTTTTGCTGAAAATGCCCAATGCTTACCTCCAAGGAACAGACTTCCTTTCCATTCTAAGATGAACAAGTTTGTAACTTTCTTGTTGCATTTCATTTTTTTACACCCACCTGACAAGAGCAAAACAACAAGCAATGGCCTTGCAATTGTCTCTAGTAGCTAGTTTCATCTAAAAATGTCAGCTTACAGATTATAAATTTACAAGACCTAAGCTACTTCTCTACATTAAAAGTAGGACTTGTAACGCTAACCATATCAAGAACATCATCATATCAGCATCTTCTCTCCAACCCAAGCCATGGCCTCTAGCCTCAGGATCCTTTTAGTACTTGTAGCTTCCTTTGCAACTGTCCAGATTACAATGGCAGGAGATCCAGACATTCTCACAGACTTCGTAGCGCCATTTTTTGGCATACCAGATGGATCCTACTTCACGTTTACCGGCTTTCGCGCTTTGTCCCAGACACAGCCTCCCGCAGAATTCAAGGTTACCAAAATAAGCATGGATGAGTTTCCGGCACTTAATGGCCAGAGTGTTTCTCTTGCTATTCTTCAGTACCCGAATGGAACTGCCAACCCACCTCACACCCATCCTCGTTCCGCTGAGCTGCTCTTTGTCATCTTTGGGTGCCTTGAAGTCGGGTTTGTGGACACGTCCAACAAGCTGTACACTCAGAGGCTAGAAGCGGGTGACCTCTTTGTGTTTCCGAAGGGACTTGTGCACTACCAGTTCAATCCGGATAAGGTGAAACCTGCCCTGGCTGTGGCTGCCTTTGGGAGTGCACGTGCTGGGGTGGTGTCCTTGCCCAACACTCTATTTGCCACTGGCATTGATGACACCATCTTGGCAAAAAGCTTCAAAACTGATGCTGCCACCATTGAACATCTTAAGGCGGGTCTTATTCCCTTTACTTGGAAATAATACTGGTCAGCTAAATTCACAAAATTAACTGTTTGTTCCTGTTTTGTTTGAATAAGTACTCTACATGTTTAGAGGATTACAGGGGCATCACTAGTACTTCTTGTTCAAAAGGTTACTAGGGCAACACTAGTGTTTTTTCTTGTCTTACAATGAATAAGTACTCTTCTTGATAACAGCATTTTCAGTGTGCTTTTCATATCAATATGTGATCTATTCATATTAAAAGGCCAGAATTCACCCGAGACAAACTTTATGATATGATGCATGAATATATAGAAAACAGAACTAAACTACAGAGCAGAAAGATGGCGCGCAAATGATGATTTCCACAAGTCCTTATAAAAAACCAAAATGAAACTCTGGTCTTTAGTGGATTGGAACTTGAGAGCATGTTTAAACTAACTTCTTGAGTGAAAGACTTCACCACTACCCACTATAAACATTGAAACTATAATGATGTGTGCTTAAAAGATTTAGCATTGCAGAAAGGGGACAGCCCCAACCAAGCCTAACCATTGTGCCAAGGATATCCAGAACATACCTTGTTTTTCTCAAATCCACAAGGAGACTTCAACTGTTCAATAAATATAGAGGGTGTAAGATAGATAAAGACTCATAACTTGTAGTTGTAACCAATTTCACAATATGAAAACCAAGGAAAGAAATGGAGATCACAAATGAAGTTCTCGAATAGAAGGCTTAAAAGTTACAAATTTCATACTCTGATGCAAGTGCTCAAGTATGAAATAAGTGGGTGCTAGTTGTGGTAGAGAAAAATCCTAGAAGAAGCTTCCCAAAAAGAATTTCATGTGAATAGACACAAATAATGAATATAGAGAGGGTAACCTAGAACTCTCAAACCATACGCAAACATTATCAGTACAAAATTAGAACATCATGGGTTAATATTCATTGCTTTGACCCAACTGGAGCAGCCATATAACATGAGCAAGTATGAGTGGAAACACATGAAGCTCCATGGAAGAAAATAGGGAAAAAGGAATGACTAAGAAGATTAGCGAAGCATTTGACGTACACATAAGAACAAAAGGGTGTCATGGTTAATATTGGTGCATCAGTCAGCTAGCTAGAATGAAAGATTCATGCAAAGGACTTTCTCATACAATTAAAAATGACGTGTTCATATTCTGAGGGGAAATCTCTGTACAAATTCTATGTCATCATACAACAAATGCTAAATACATATCGTAACCAAGACAACACGCCAAATACATAAGATAGTTAACCGAAAATAAACCATTTTACCTGTCATCACCACAACCATTACATGGAATGATGAATGCTTCTTCCCCAGTTGCTGGTTCAGAGATATGCAATCTGCACAGCGGTTATTAGCCATATATGCCATTGTGAAAACAGAGGAACCAAAGGCTCATTAGCCCTTCATTAGGCTTACTAATAATAATAAACGAAGCTGCCCAAAGGCCAAAACAGACTCTAGAAAAATCAATTTTAAACATTTCTTCATTGCGTTTCAATTTCCAAGCTACAATTGGATTAAATTGCCAAAAAAAGTCCAAAATTTATGTTCTTAAGCTACATTTTCACGTAAAGAGCGAAAAAGACTCGACCTTTTCGAGCTCTATTGCAAGTTTTTCCCTCTTCTCTTCCTCGCCCCAATCTCCCAATCAAACGACTTGTCGTCCTCGTCAAACCCATTTCCTTCTTCATCGCTTGAACCGGAACTGAATCGCCATTCCTCCGATTGGCGCAGAAAAAAACTGCAGTGGAATTGGTATACTGTGAAAGACAATTTCACCCATAGTTACATTTATAACGACTATACAAAACACGATCTATGGGAATAAATAGTTAAAGGGTAATTTAGTCATAACAAAAGTGAGTGCCGTTTGTGTCAACTGTTTCACCTCCTTCCTTGAGAGGTGAGAGAAAGGACGCGAAAAAGGAAATATCTTGCACTGTAGACGACGCCGTATGGACGACGATAGCAAAACGACGGCGTGCGTGGACCTCACCATCCAACGGCTCAGAATCCAACACAAGGAACGTTAATCTCCACAATCGCATCCTGTACTCGAGGAGTCGTGACCGAGAACGCTTCGGACAATTGGTGTACACACAAAAACACCACACCACACCACCGACGAAGGGCCTGAAACGGTGGCGTCTCCGCAACATTCGGACCAGCTCAGCTCTCGATAGCTCTCAGCGTCTCGGAGCTTCACTGGTCACCGATGGCTCTGCTGCATATCTGCTACGCGCAGCCTCTTTCTTCTCTGCGGCATAATCACAAATACATAGATTGCACTTTTCCCAAAATCCATCAGAAGCGCCATTTCCGTTCCATTTCTAAACCTCGAGCCAATCCCCTTATAACTTGCGATAAATCCAGACGCAGTCGTCTCTGTCCTGTGAAAGCATCCTCGGTGGTTAATGGATTCTCCGTGCAGAGCGATAATCCGGGAGAGTTTGGAGCGGAGGAGGAAGACAATGCTGGGCTTGGCGAGAGGATTCGTCGGTGGGTTGTGTTTCTCAGGACAATCATGCCCGGCGGGAGTTGGTGGCGCTTGCCTCAGAATGTTGAGATTAAGTTTGCGGCGGAGCCGGTGACGGTGTGGCGTGCGCTGAACCGTATGTGGGGTTTGGTTGCCGAGGATCGTTGGGTCATCTTCGCCGCCTTCTCTGCCCTCATTGTTGCTGCGGTGCGTGCTGTTTTCTTGCTTCAATTGTTAGCTTTTCAAAATCTTGTCTTTCTTATCAAATTTGGCAGTGGTTCAAAAATTATGTTTGAATTGCTAGTTTTGACTTTTGATATGTATACTTTATATAGATTCAATCATAAGACCCATCTCTAAAACAGATTAATGTAATTGAGCTTGAAGTACCTTGGAAATGTTAATCAAACAGTGCATTTGGTCATAGGCAAAAACAAAATTGATTGCTATCTCCACTTCCTTAGTTTTCTGGTGATGGAGTGTGTGTCAAGAGATTTGCTAAGTTTCTTTAATTTCTTGTTCAGCTTTCAGAGATATCCATTCCACATTTCATGACAGCATCAATCTTTACTGCACAAAGTGGTGATGTAATGGTGTTCCAGCGGAACGTGCACATCATGATTTTGCTATGCATCACCGCGGGAATATCAAGGTTGAAATCTTGTATGGTCAAAACTCCCTTGCTACTTTTGTAGTGTAACCCTTGTTTTAAACTAGGATATATTGAACCTTGTGCAATTATCTGCAGTTATTATGCTTCTTGTTGCATGTGTTAAATGATGTTGTATCTAGCTTTCAGATTTCCCTTCACTTAACCTGGCTTTAAATTTTCCCTCATTTAGGCTTCTTACTACCTGCCAGAAAAACAAATCAGTATAACCAATTCATGGCTGGTGTAGCTCTATCCAAAATGCTTTTATAGTTCTATTCCACAGGAGTACTAATCTAGCAAAGTACAGTATTTTTCTGCCATTGACAACTTACTGGATGAAAACATGAATATTGATACATTTCTGTTTATTTTTTGATTTAATTCACTTGGAATTTTCTTTTGAACAAGTTGAATCGCTTTCTTTAATGAATAATGTGGCTGACTTTCTGACCCCTGTTTATTTGCACTTCAGTGGTATAAGAGGTTGCTTTTTTGGCATTGCGAATATGATACTTGTGAGTATGCCTCATGATTACCTTTGGAGATATATATTTTCAAAACTTTCATGAACAATTATATCTTCTATATGTTGTTGCCTGAGTATCTATTTCATATATGCAGGTCAAGCGTATGAGAGAGACACTATATTCTTCTCTTCTTGTTCAGGTTCTGAAACATTTAAGAAATCAAATTCTGATCATTTTGCTACCATTTCTTCTTCCTTTTTCTTCATAGGCAAATGTCATTGCAGTCCACTTTTGTTAGTAGTTGTACATTTGCAATTTATTTATTTTGTCTCTTACCTATTGTAGGATATATCCTTTTTTGACAATGAAACAATTGGTGGTTTGACAAGTAGGCTTGGGGCAGATTGTCAGCAAGTGTCGCGGGTTATTGGAAATGATCTTAATTTAATATTGCGCAATCTTCTCCAGGTTTCTTAACTTATTGAATAATCAATTCATTTGTGAATTTGTTTATGTTTTCAGAATCTAACTTGAATTTCTATTTTCATTCTTCAGGGGATTGGATCATTGATCTACTTGTTGTATTTGTCGCGGCCGCTTGGTTTATGTACATTAGTGATATGCTCCACATTAACAGCAATTATGCTGTTTTATGGCCAGTAAGATTCATACAATTCATCATTTGTCTCTTACACTCGAGTAGGACATACTGAAATTGGATTTTTATTATAAAATGAGGGAAACATGAAGATATTGGGTTAGGGGTTGGATATAACATGATGCTCTTTCAAGAGAATTTTAATATGAATGGTAGTTCACTTCGCCTATTGTTTTCCTATAGTTTTTATTTTCCTTTCAACCATATCTTCTGTATAGGTACCAGAAGAGGATAGCAAAGTTGATTCAAGAGTTTACAGCATCTGCTAATGAAGTAGGACGATGACTTAATTACAATATCTGTAAGAAGTTTCCGTCCTGGTCCCCAGATGATATATAAAATTAACTGACTTTTGTAAGTAATATAGGTTGCACAAGAGACACTATCTTTGATGAGAACTGTACGAGTCTATGGAACAGAGAACCAAGAAATTGAAAGGTGATGCATGTTACTGGAATCTTTCTTTTTCTTTTGTTAGTCATCTGTATAAGCTCACCTTTACTTAGTGAGCATGGTTTGAAACATATATAAAACTGCCACCTTGCTACATTTAAAGATTACGAATGAAAATTGAGTTTTGAGTTTTGCTATTTGATGAATAGATACAAGAAGTGGCTCGGGAAATTAGCTGACTTAAGCATTCGACAAAGTGCAGCATACGGATTGTGGAACCTAAGCTTCAACTCTCTTTATCACTCGACTCAAGTACAGTATAGCTCTTCTTTGGTTTTCAAGATGAGAAGACTTCAACTACTGATGCAATATTATTTTCTTTTTGAGATTTAGTTAATGTGGTAATACCTCATCAGCTGTGTACTGAAGACAATTTATATATGTATGTAGACTGGATTTGATGAAGACTTCACTCCTAAGTCACTAGCATCCCTCTTGTATACATTTCCAGTTAATTACTAGTTCACTTTAACTAGCGGTCATGTGAAAATACGCTAATTTAATTACATGTAACCCCAACAGGAAGGTACTGTGACTTGCGATCCACTGACGAATTAGTTAGGATACTGTTACTCAGATTGCAAAGTTAGATTGAGAAGTCAGCTTCAGAGGGCTGTCTTTTAAATAATAATCATTGCTCAATACACATTCATTCTTCATAACTGGAGAAGGAAGCTCACTCGATTCCCTCCTTTTGTAGGTCATCGCTGTTCTGGTTGGAGGAATGTCTATAATGGCTGGTCATATAACGGCTGAGCAACTTACAAAGTTCATATTGTACAGTGAATGGCTAATTTATTCGACATGGTGGGTTGGGGACAATTTATCTTCATTGATGCAGGCTGTTGGGGCAAGTGAAAAGGTTTTCCAAATGATGGATCTGTTGCCTAGTGACCAATTCCGATCAAAAGGCAAGTAACTGTTAATTGATGGAAGGCCAAACTTTATAAATTCTTTCATTTAATTTGTTTTTCTCAGTTTTATTACTTCGCTGCTGGGAAATTCCAACAAAAACCTGCACAGGCATTCTTATGTTCCCATAAGTTGAATTATTAATTTCTTGGTGTTGCTATTTAGCAGGATTGCAGTTGCAGAGGCTGACGGGGCATATTGAATTTGCTGATGTATCTTTTACTTATCCTATGAGGGAAACGGTATGCTTACAGCCTTCAACATGACGAATAGTCCATCTGATTTTTTTAGGGGTCTCCTTTCGTTTGATAAACCGACCTATACTACTAATTAGGTGCTACTTGAATAGTTTAAGTTTGGAAGTTTGAATGAATGATTACAACAGATAACTAACTATTTTGCTTTGCTAGAAGAAAAAAAAATGGCATTTTCCATTCTGTGCATCTGGAAATATAATTTTTTAAGAGAAGTAGAGAACATAGTTAACTTGAATAACATAGCTTAAACTTGCATATAGTTGACATCCAGACTGGTAGATCCTCTAGCAGTAAGCCATTTTGATTGGTGCTTGCTTTACTGACTTAAATTATCTGTAAAAATTCTAGTCCATCCTTATTTTCTTGCAAAGTTGCAATTACAAAGAAATAATAATAGCATATTTGAACAGGTACCGGTACTGCAGAATGTTAGCATTTCAATCCATCCTAGTGAAGTAGTTGCAATCGTAAGAAAGTGCTTCCAATCTCTATGTTTTTCCTTACTTGAATGTGACTAAGAAATAACGTTCTAATATTGCTGTTTAGGTTGGTCTCAGTGGTAGTGGAAAGAGCACTCTAGTGAATCTTTTGCTTCATCTGTACGAGCCAACAGCTGGTCAGGTAACCTTGTGTTAGGTTTAAACAGCTTGTAATTTCTTTCTGTTATTGGAATGATACGCAACCTCAATAACGCAGTAGTTGAGATAACAAAATTACAAAAAATATGTGATGTTCTGTCAATCAGTGCTGAATATATCATTAAAGTCATTTACATTTTTCTCAAATTTGTTATAAGCATTTCAGTTGGTTTAAATGCTTTTCTCTTCCATTCATGCTCTCAGAATGTTCATTACTTTAGCCTCTCATGGTTATTATTTTATTCGTGATTGTAGATTTTGATTGAAGGTGTCCCTCTTAGAGAATTAGACATCAAATGGCTGAGGGAAAGAATCGGATATGTGGGACAGGTTCTTAATTTGCTCCTAGTGTGTATAAAACTCTTCAAACATATGAGATATCACAGCTGACAATAAGTTATAAACAGGAACCCAAACTTTTCCGGATGGATATCAGTTCAAACATTAGATATGGATGTACCCGAAATATAAAGCAGGAAGATGTTGAATGGGCTGCTAAGCAAGCATATGCCCACGACTTCATCTTATCACTGCCCAATGGTTATGAAACACTTGTTGACGATGATTTGCTCAGTGGGGGGCAAAAACAGCGGATTGCAATTGCTCGGGCCATCCTTAGGGATCCATCCATTTTGATCCTTGACGAAGCCACGAGTGCACTGGATGCAGAAAGTGAACACAATGTCAAGGTAGCTACTTCGGCAAATAACCAAAAGAAAAGAGTTATACATGGATGACATAGTAGCTACTACCATTTATTTATCGTTCTCCATTATGTGTAGGGTGTTCTTCGTGCTATCAGAAGTGACTTATCAACGAGGAGATCAGTCATAGTGATTGCACACAGGTAAGTCTCTGATAGTCTCTTTGAGCATCTTAGCGCTGAGTCTGAAGTTTGATTTCTCATTTTCTGCAGACTTTCTACAATCCAAGAAGCTGACAGGATTGTGGTAATGGAAGGTGGTAAAATTGTTGAGGTTTGTACCCGTGCCATATTATTTTACTCCTAAATTATCCCTTGTCCACTAATGAACATAACTGTTGTCTGAATATACAGACGGGAAGTCACAGAGAGCTCCTTCTGAAAGGTGGCTTGTATGCACGATTGGCTAGAAAACAGGCTGATGCTGTGGCATAGTCTTTGACTACAATGAAAACAGGTTGATATAATTCTTTTCTCCTATTAAAAGCTGATGAGATGCAGCAGAGAGGTTTAAGCATCATTTTATTGCCGAGCCACGACCTCCTGGAGAGTGTAATCTGCAGCTGCATCGTAGTATTCTTCAACACCATCCTAACTTGAAAACCCAGATTCAGATTCTTGGTTTATATTGTTGTGACCTTGTTGCCATGTCAAATGTAATTGTAGAACCACACATATACATATGTACAACAGAAACCTTGAATTCAAGGAATGCACAATTGTTGTTTTAGTTTGGATGTTCTGATTTATCTCCATTTCTTTCAAACCAACATTACCTTGAATTCAAGCAATGCACAATTGTTGTTTTTTAGTTTGGATGTTCTGATTTATCTCCATTTCTTTCAAACCAACATTCCTATCTTCATTTTATAAATTGGAGTAATTAATTGTAGCAGGTTTGTGTTTTGTATATTACCAGTATTCACTCAAAAAATTTCGTCAGGTTTTGGCTTTCAGCTGAGTACCTAAATACATACATGTAGAGGTGGCAGATAAGAGACGGCATGAAATTTGCGTGTTTGGACTTACACATTTTGTAATTGTGTTTGTGCAAAACCTAACACATTTAGTGATCGTGTCGTATTTGTGTTGGATTTGGACTTTCAAAGCATGCACACACGATTAATCAATCGTTTTGCGACACGGTCAGTTTAGGGTATAATTGTAAATTAATCATAATGCGTCAAACATGTTATGTTGCGTTGTGTGAAACGTTGGTTTCTATTGTGTAAAATGTATTAGGTCATGTTCGGGTCGGGTCAATTGTGTCGTGTCGACAAGGTCAATTTTGTTACCGTGCTAAACATCAATGTTAGCGTTTTGTGTGTTCACGTACCTTCGGTGCAACATAAACCCAGCTAGCTCTACATGTATGCATTAACAAAATCAAAATCCGTTAGCTTCATTTTCTTACTTAACAAACAAGCCCCAAATAGCGGGAAATTGGGAAAGCGAGAAAAGAGAGCCAATCTCATGTACGCGTACCAACAGCCGAAGCAGTTGAGGAGACCGCCACCGCCACTGCCACCACCACCACCGCCCCCCTCGGCGGATCCTCACTACCTCCACCACCAGCAACGACCTCCGCGACACCAAGGCCCATGGTTCTCCAATCAGTTCCAGTACCGCCCCTCCTACTCTCCGTCGCCTCCACCGCCGCTGCAGTGGCCGCCTCACTCCGACTATCTCAATCCTTATCAATTATCCGGTTATTCTACTCCTCCTCCGCCACCTTATCCTTATCTCCATCAGAATCAGTTCCGTCCACCTCCTAGCTCGTACTTGCCTCCACCACCTCCTCCTCCCCGTCCCCAATCTCAGTTTCCACAAGGTTATTCACAGGTAAATCATGGAAACATCAATAATTTTCTGAGTCAATCTAGTGTTTAGAACTTTAGATATGGTTGAATACTAGTCTTCCATTTTAGTTTACTTTGGTTGTCCAGTTTATGCAAATTTGTTGTATTAAGCTAGGTTAAATTTTAGCATTGATACTGTTTGGTGTATTACAAAGACAATTGAGAAGTGTAATGGTTTCAATTAGTAATCATTATACAGGAATGGAGCAGTCCTAGTCGGGGCCATCACCAAGCTTACCCTGGTAAGTTAAGGCCGAATTGGTGAAGTTCTGGCAAAATTGTTTTCTTCTCTCAGCTCATGATATGCATATGGTATGTTGCTAGTCATATGTGTTCTTATTGAAAAATTTGTTTATTTTCTCGTAACCGAAGTTACCTGCCTCTTAATTGCTTTCACTCACATTTTTATTGGAAAGGAATCTGCATGCGTAATTTCTTATAGATGGAGTAAAATTATTTGTTTTGAAAGGAAAGAGAATACTGTTCTACCATTAGGTCTAAAATGGGACTCTTCAAGAGTGAGTTATTAGGATTGATAACTATGGATCTTAGATTTGTAATTGGCTCCATAAGAATCTATTGTTGTGTCCATGACTAATGGCATGCATTATTCTATTTATCGAGTCATATTATTTCTTGGTATACAAAGCATGTAGATAGGTATGGCAAGGATAATTTGTAATTTATTTTTTCTCCCTTCTGCTAGACCTTGTGTGTTTTAAGTAATTATTTTCTTATTGAAAAGTGCACTGTTGGACTTTCATCCTAGCTTGGGCATCTTTTATTCGTGATGATGAATCCGGATTCCACTAATTAGTGTCTTTCATGATGTTAGTTCACAACAATGAAGAAGGCTGGGCTGCAGGGGCTAAAGCTTGGACCACTGCCACAACAACCTTGGATAATCAACGTCGACAGTCTCAGTTTTCACCGGTTAGCAGACCAGAAGAACAGGGTCGATATGATGATCAGTATCCTCAAACTGTTGACTCTCAATATCCAAATATGGTGCCACATTCACTTCCCGCATCAAGCTATCGGCAATATCCTGTTACTCTACTAAACAGGCCCAGTCTAGGTCACATGCAGGAGCCTGCATCTGTCAACCCCGGACCAAATTCTTATGCCCATGGACATTATACTGCCAGAAATGGAAGTGTAGCTGGAGACTCAAATGCTGCCTTTTCTCATCAAGAAGCTCTACAAAGTCCGTATGTTCATCAGCAGGTGGTACCTTCTAGTTATTCTTCTGTTTCAGGTAATAATTCACTTGGTATATTGAATGTGCCTGTGAAGCTTTACTTAGGAATTTGTGCTTTTATGAGACTTGAAAACTCAGTAGTTACGTGTAATCAGGAACTTTTCTATCTCATAGTAGATTGTTCAGATATTGTTATGGTTTTTGCAATTTTGAAATGACTGATCTGCATGTTTTTTGAACCTGGCTTGGGAAGTTTGTTATTTTGGCCTAGTACGACACATATTTGAGCATCCTGTCAATCATGTCATAAGATGTAGGATGTTTTTAGTGTTCAACTTTCTCTCATTTGTCCCCACATGGCTTTGTTATAACAAACTCGGGTGGTTCTAACTATCTTATCTTAGGGATACTATAGTAATTCGTTTATAAATAACTTTCCAAAAAGGAAAGAGAAACACCCGAGTAAGTTATGAGAACTGCCACTGATTGGAAGCACGGGGAACCTGAATCAACATTTGGTGGGGGTTACACAACTTCTTTAATGTATGTATGTCTGTGCACTTGTCAGAGTTCTCTCTTTAGTTAGCTTTTTTCAGATGAGGGGAAGAGCATGATTAGGTTCTACAAACATGCAGAGGATTGTTTCATTAAAGCTCTTACAGTTTCAGCAAATCCTGAAAGTGTGTATTTTAAAGATCTATATATGTACCAAAACCCAAGCTTTCTAGCATTCTGCAAGGCACCTATGAGTAGGAATTTCAGGTGGCTGGTTTGGTCTTCTAGTTTTCCTGGAGATGGTTTGGCATTTTAATGACATACCTAAATGGCAGATAAAGAACAGTTTGCTGACCGAAATGAGAACTCCTACAGCTCAATGCCTTTCCCAACATCCTCTACTCAGGAAGGACTACACCATGCGCAAACATCAATATCTGCAGTTAGGAGATCAACTTTGGTTAACCAGCAATATGCATATGGCAGTCACTCTGCTGATCTCCAACCGGATCTTAGTGACCAGCCTTTAGATTTTGCACCTAGGTTCAATCGTGATCATGATCCAAAAATGCATGCCAGTTATTCTCATTCTAATGTAGGAGGGCCTATAAGAGGGGTTGACACTGCTCCAACAATGCCTTCCAGTCATACTTGGCGACGTCCTGTTGCACCTAGCTATACTCCAGTTCCTCGAGTTCTTCCATCAGGGCCACAGGTACTAGTTCTGGCTTGCTAGTTTTTCTTATATTCTCTGATTGTATTTTGCATGTGCTAATTCGTATGTCTCACTTTACAGCATGTTTCTTCCATAGCTGTACCTTCTCCTGTTCCTGTGCATACTGAGCCACCATTTGGGGGGTTTACTGGACCAAGCTTCCAGCCAACTGTTTCATCTGCTGGTACACCCTATGTTCTTGGTGCACGAAATGCACTCCATCCTACAACAGCTTTTCCTGGTGATGCGAATGGGATTTCAGGTGTTTCTAAACGCCTTAAAAAGGTTATATGTTCACTTCTCTGGGTTTTTTTTTCTTCTGAAGAGAAGATCTTTAATGCTTAATCTGTATGGTAATTATTTCTGATTCTTATTTTGTGGTAACTGCAGACTCCAGTGCCAAATTGGCTCAGGGAAGAAATAATTAAGAAGAAAGCTTTAGTCACAAGTTCTTCTCAGGAGCATAAAAAAGAGAAAACACCACCATCTATTGAGGATGAAGCTGTTGGTAGATTTACAGTGAAGGGAGATCAAGGTGATAGCAGAAGTATTGAATCATCTCGTTCAACTGAAGAGGATGATAATGAGGTGTTTACTTTACCTGATGCGATTTATTGTGCTCTTGGTACTTATGAACTTTATTGACCTGACAATGAAATGTATTTTTGTTCATTTTGTGAATGGATTTCTGTTTTTAGTGATATGGTTGAACTTCATTCAATGTGGAATTGACCAGTCGTATTTTTTGCCCAATGTAGGTTAATGTGGAAGCAGCTAGAAATGCAGCAATCAATTCAAAAATAAAATGTATCTTGACAGAAGTTCTTTTAAAGGTTACAATGATCAAAACTGTTGGTTAAATCAAAGAATTTTTTCTATTGCGTGCTATTAACATTTAAGCTTTTGAACAGGTTACTGATGAGCTGTTTGATGAAATTGCAACAAAGGTCGTCAGTGAAGATGATGGTATTTGTTAGTTGAACTTTAGATCTAAATTTTGTTCCATATACTTAATTAGCATCTGGTCTCTTTGGAATTTTGCTATTTTTATCTTCTTCTTTTATTGCAGTTGATCATCAGACTGCCGTGCCAAATCTCGAAACTGCAACTTCACCTCCTCCAGTTCCAACTGCTAAGGCTTCTGCAAAGGTTCTACTTCCACTTCAAGCCAAGGAAATAAATACTGAAACTGTCGGTGGAAAATCTAACTCCGCCTCTCCAGTAGATTTATTGAATCTTGCACATTATGCCTCTGATGAAGACAATGAAATCAAGAGTTCCAGCAAGCCAAAATCTAGGACAAGTTCTGTTCATATGCAGTCAGGCATTGAAAGGCTTTCAGAAAATAAACATGATGCGATTCAGAATGGGAGTTCAGAAGTAGAAAAAAATACCATGGGTGCTTCCAACGGAACCAATCTTATTGAGTCCAACAATAATCACAGTGTTGTTAGTGATGAGTTGAGTGGCGGTAGGGACGCTAGGGAGTTGGATAAAAAAGGCAATGTTGATGCCATGCATTCTTCTAAGATTTCTGAGAATAAGGACAATAAGAATAATGTTGATGGGAAAATGATGAATGGCACCAATGAGTCCTCTTTCCAGGACACTGTTGGGGAAAAGGTCATAATGAAATTTGAACATCCCAGCTGGAATTCTGATGTGAAGAAGTTACCAACAGATGATCCCTTGGGTAAGGGAACCAGAATTAAACCGGATAAGATTGGCCAGCATGAAAGTAAAAGAAGTTGCTCTAAGAACGACTTGAAGGAGACAGAGAGTGGTAAAATTAGGTCAGATGAGAAGGGAGAAGAGAATCGTAGGAGACGAGATGAAAAGCATATAACAAAGGACCTGACTGATGACTGGAATGGTTCAAAGCATAGAATGAAGGAGGAAGGTGTTTGGACTGGGGAAAAAGCAAAGCATTCATATTCACAGAAATGGTCCACCCATCACGGTGTCAAGGAGGAAAGGAAAGAAACAGAGAGGCCTCACATGACTAGTATTAAAGAAGATGATAACAAGAAAAGAGAACGGACAAAAGATGGGGAAGATAGATTGCAACATAAGATAGACTCAAGCCGGCAAAAGAGAAGATGTTCCTCCTCAGTTAGCAGTTGGGGCAGAAATAGTAAGGGTGATCAGACCAATGGTTCAAGTAATGAAACCTCAGAAGATTCTAGAAGGTTACATTTGTCATCTATCTATTCCTAATTTATTTTTCAGTCCTGTTATATTGTTGTTCCTCATGTTCAGCTATCTACTGCAGGAAGTTGAATACAAGAAAACAGAATTTGTCACCGTCACCTATCAGGTCGAGAAGGTATTTGTTTAAAGTGCTCTTTTCTTTCTCAGTTTCTTCTGCTTCGTCGAAATATTTGAGAGATGAGTTGTCAAAATTCTAAGGGGTGCTTCAACTTCAAGTTGGTCCAATTTCCATGGCATTAGAAAAATAAAATCATGGTCTGACCAGGAGATATGTTACAACATTGAGGCTATTCAAAAACCCAAAAACAAAATTAGGGTGGGAAAAATAGATTTAGAGAACAGACAAAACTAATAGGGTGCAAAAACTGTGGGACTTAAGGTCCTGCACCAGCTTCTAGTTCTCAACCTCCACAATAATCCCCCAATTCATATCACTCCATAGAAACGAAACCGTGCCAAATTTCTTTTACTGCCTTCTAACAATTCTGATGTTCTGTTTTCTTCCTTCCTAAAACTTTTGTTGGGTTGACACTGCGCTTTAAGGCCATAAGTCACATAGCTTATAGGGTACATGGGGAAGCGTGCATTGATATAGGTCTAGGAAAGGAATGCATAGTATAAGAAAGCCTTATGGCCTGCGAAGGGGGCGCTGAGAGTGTGAGAGGATCTAGAGTTAGCTAACAATACATACCAAAGAAAAGAAGACTATCTTTAGTTGTCTCACTTCTGTCAAGTCTAATTGCCTTAGTATAGACATCTCTTTCTTAATATGATACTTCTAAGGCAGGCCTTTTCCCCCTTGCTTTCATTGAAATTGAATGTAAGTACTTTTTTTAAGTACTCATATCGTGGAATATTTAAGTGGATGTGTGTCTAGCTTATTTTGCTTATTTCATTTGAAGATATATTATAGTTTTTCTGTTGTAACACAGTGAGTTATCATGCATTTCTGGTTAAATGATGCCACAACCTATATTTAATACATGTTTACTTTGTGTGCATCTTTCTGCACTATCCTTGCATATGGAATTCTGATGGAGTGGAATTCATTTCAATGAAGTTCATGTCTACTTTCCTTAATGTATTACATAAGCGGTGACTTTGTTATATCTGAAATTGAAAAAGGGATCTAGAGTTTCGGAGTGGCATTTGTCCTTGTATTAACAGATACAGCCTCTTTATTGTCAACATATTATGAAATTACATTTAGGGCTACACTACAAAGATGCAAAATTGTGAAAGTGAAACTGATAGAGTTTGTTTATCATGTACTGCTCTATTTGTCTGATATGTTTGATTTGCACCTTAGTGCTCCTTTTATGACTTATTTAGGGAATATCATTGTTTTCACCATAAGCTGTTACTGTTAGACTTGCAGAGGTTACGACTTATGACTGTTTTTCAACTTATTATTAATGAGTATATACTAATTGACTGATGTATTACCTATAATGAATTAGTTTTCTTTAGGAGTTTCATATGCTATCATTAGAAGCAGAATAAGTTATGCTAACAGGATGGCTCTTGTTGAGTTCGACTCTGTACAAAGCTGATATTTGTAATGTAACTCACCAAATCGTTATGATGGGTGTTTCCATTTCTAGACAAGTTTCGCGATCTCCATATAACAAGCATTCTCAGCACAGGCATTCTCCCTACTCTTCTCTTGAGAACACCAGGTATGTTGCCATGCATTCAGTAATACTAACATTTTTGAAGCATTTGAGTCCATGCTCGTAATAATAATTACCTCAGGTACAGTAGCAGCCTTCTGAATATCTATCTCCTACATTATAAGTTCTAAACTCTCAATTTGTTTGTAGGCGAAGAAGGCCGAGGTCAAAAACACCTGTGCCGTGGCGAAGATGAGTAGATGACTAGGAGGGGATATAATACCTTCAGCTAATACAAGGTTTCTAGTGCAAGGGATTGTACTCTGGTGCTCAACAGCTCAAGTAACCATCATGATTCATGAAATTAGGAACACACATAATGCAGGTAATGGTGATTTTGTTATTTCTCTGCAAATATGTAGTAGTGATTTCCACTTGGAGTAAAGCACATGTAGCTCACAAAAACACAACACTCCACAATTTCATTCAGCCTAAGCAGGTGATCTAAACTAATCACATACATCAGGCTGTGTTCATTGTTATAGTCTTTTCAATATAGACTTACAATACATATGACAAAAGCTTGGTTAAGATCCATGTGTAGAGAACAGCAAAGAATGCACCAACTGGGATTGTCACAGCCCAAGAGAGCACAATCTCTCTCACAGTTTCTGCTCTAACACTGTTCAGTCCCCTTGCAAAACCCACCCCCATGACTGCACCCACCAGTGTGTGGGTTGCTGAGATGGGCAGTCCCAGCTTTGATGCAAACAGAACCACAGAAGCTGCTGCGAACTCGGCTGCAAAGCCTCTAGTTGGTGTGAGCTCTGTTATCTTCTTTCCAATAGTTGCTATCACCCTATATCCCCACATCATAAGACCTGCAACAATACCAAACCCTCCCCATGCAAGAACATCAAGAGGAATAACAATCTCAGCCCCTCCAGTACCGCCATGAAGAATTGATAATGCAGCAGCCAAGGGACCAATCGCATTGGAGACATCGTTGCCGCCATGGGCAAATGACATGAAGCAAGCTGAGAGGACCTGCATGTATCCAAACACCCCATAAACTATTTCCAATTGGGTACCTGTTGGACCAGCAATGTCAGAGAGGAAGCCGATGCTTTTAATGGGGGCAATTTC
>JAYMTK010000416.1:0-22854 GCA_036897405.1 Pelargonium myrrhifolium
CTGATATACATTTTACTCTATTATTATTTATATTTAAAAAATAAAAATTATATAACAAGAAAAAATTGATCTTTTTGACACTTAACTGACGAAATATGGACGGAGAGCCCCCCCGATATAGTACAGGACAGTCAAAAGTTAAAATAAAACTTTAAGGTATTCATGTGCAAAACGTGTAAAGTACAGGGGTTCATGTGCAATTACCCCTTTATTCTAAGGTAAATCAGTTTTGTCTCCCTTGGATTGCCCAGTTTTTGGTTTTAACATTTTCCTTGTTTTGTCTCTAGTTTTGACGCTTAAAGTTTGTTTTATTTTTTTATTTTTAAAAAAAACAGACGACATGTTACTTCCGGCTATTCTTTGCCACTTTCCATGTTTCTGCCACACTGGCGTTCCACCTCCCCCTGAACCGTCACATCAACACCATACCCTAGAAACGCATCGTTTCATCATCGTTTTCCTTCTTCAACATACTAAAATCATCTCATTTTCAATAAAATCCCCAAAATTTGACAGAATTGTTAATTAAATTGAGATATGTATTTGTGTTGTTTCTTTTTATTTAAAGCATAGAAATAGCACAAATTATTCCAATCAAATACAAATCAAAGTTTGAAACAAAAAATTACAACCAACAACGAAAAATGCAGTGTTCTCATGAGTCATGACCATGGAGCTTGCTCTGTTCAAAGCCACACCGGCAAGACTTGACGTGGTCAGATGCTTTATCTACCCAAAGCCACGCCATATTTTCCAACAACAACTTCAAATTTGAGAATAGAATGAGAGATGTAGTGGTTTATAATGTCAGAGGAGCAGAGCCATTGGTGGTTTTGTGCAGATTCAAGAGAATGATCATCCACTCAAGCCCGGAGAAGATGTCGCCGATGGTTCTCTCGACGACAAGTGAGCGGCAATGTTGAAGATAGGTTGCTAGAAAAAATTGAGAGAATGGGAAAGGTTGGAGATGAGTTGCTGGAAACAAATGGAGCTAAGGTGAAAGGTTGGAGAAAAAATTTGATTTTATTAAATCAAATTAGCGGAGACAATAGGTAACAAGTTTGCGGGACAAACGTTGTGACCCCAATCCCCTTGTACCCGTATTACATCTAGACTCCCTAGCTTATGGTATGTGCTACGGTATTAGATGTCCTTCGAACATGGCTAAACACAATGGACTCAAATTGGTTCCCCAGGTACCGACAATCCTCAATGATAGATCCTTAGACATTGCGGAAGGACAAGTCTGACTTGATGTCGCAAATTACCTTACTCACATCACTATGTATGTGGATTGACGACCAACATAGGTTTTTTACCCATGTGAGAGCTTCCCTCATAACCATTACTTCTGCAATTGCCGGTTTTAGAACGCACCCTTGCCATCTCCTCCACCCCCTCCATTGGCCTGTATATGATCTTGCCACCCAACCAACCCCAACGCTCTTAGTTCAACCAAGGACTGCCGCATCCGTGTTGATTTTAATCGTTCCCACGCTTGGTTTTTCCTAACGAGCCCTCCATGTTCCAGTCCTTGGACCCAATGTACTTATGGCAACAACTTCCTCATTCCCCTATTTCCATCAAACTTTGGTAGAAATGAGCATATGTTTTGTTGCCTAAGGGGTTTGAAGGTCTTGTCGCCAAACAACCAAATTCATGTATCTCCATGTTGCCTATTCTGTATATAGATAGTAGACAACTCCGTTTTGATTAGAGCCATTTTTGCCCCAATGTATCAGTCCCAAGTCGTCGTAACACCTTGAGTGAGATTGCCCAATTCCATGAGGTCCCAAATGTCTTGAGCACTACCACACTGGAAGATAATATGAAATATCGTTTCCTCTGCATTTCCACACATTTGACACGTGACATCAAATGTCCATTTTCCTAGATCTAATCCTGCTTAGGACAAGCAAGCCAAACACCAGCAAACCACTTGCGAACTGAAAATGAAAATCAAATCATCAAAGAAATCTGCTCCATTAACATCTAGGGTTGCATGACTTAGGCCAATCAACACCAACATTTTTCACATCTCATATGCCGAAATGTCGATCCTCACGTGAAATTTCAGAGGGTGCTCCTCGTCACTTAAGAAGGAAGCCATATGTGTTTGGTCTCGTATTGATAGTCTCGCGATTAGGAGGTTTAGCTTGCTTGTGAGATCCGTTAAAATTCAACGATATTAGAGTAAGCACGGGTTTGTCACATCTCCCTAGTCACAATGACCAAAATTATTATCATAACTTTCTACACCACCTCAGCAAAGCTCAATGTTTCACACGACCCGTAGATTGGTCTTTAGCAAGCTGGAAGGCAAATCCGCATCTCCCCTAGCATCTATTTCTCATCGAGAGTTGTTCACTATTATATCTCATCTCATTTTTCAGCTTTTCTTTTCTTTTTTTCGAGTGTATGTACTCTATTTCCCCTCTTGAAAACTTAAGTACTGTTTGCCGATAAAAAAGAAAAAGAATTGAGAAGCATTCATACGTGTAGGCTGCATAAGCAGTGATATCTAATAGAATTGTGACATTGATTCCAAGAGCCTCTTCATTTCCCTTCCCTGCACATTTGTGTTCCTACCAACCTTTTATACTCTCAAAACTTGTAGACAAAGACACACTCTTATACCCTGCAATGCATCATCCTGCTCCTCATAGTTAAACACAACATCAAGGAGCTTGTACTTGGCTTGCTTCCTATCCACAGACCTGTTGGAGACCAATACAAGCAATTGGGCATCAACTCACTTCTTGTTCCCAATATATCACTTCAGGAGGGTAATGTTTTAACTACTCACAACAACAGCACAAGTGTCCTGTATATTTCAATGTTTTTCACTCTTCTGATTTTCCATTCAAATTTTCAACTAAATTTCATGTTGAACTAATATGGGAATGATACAGTTTGTCAAATCTCAGCCAAATGTAGGCAGTTTCACTCAGACAAATACAAGTCACTTGGCCAGTCATTTATTGGCGGAAAACTATAATAGAACCCCAAGGATCCTGCAACATAATGGGAGAATCTGCCCGCTGCAGCTAGAGGGCCTCCTCTATGAGCTTTTCTGTAAGAGCTTTGGGAAGCCCCATCACACTATCAGTTGTCCCGACCTGCACACAAGATGACACTATTATTTCTCTACCGAGTACAAGAAATGAACGTCAGTAACAGATATTTTCAGTAGGCTATAGATCCAACTTGCCATCCTTCCTACGACTAATATTTATGATTTCCAAATTGTAGCTATACGTTTACAGAAAAGAGAACCCACCACTTCTTTAACGAAGGGCACTATGAGGGGATGTTCAATAATTAGTCCCCCAGCGACATGCAACACAGTTCCCTCTTCAATCTGAACATGAAAGGACAAGAGAAATTTGTCATTCAACTAATGATGCAAATGTACCCAGCAGCAAAGAAAATTACTTTTAATTAAATATGTCAGCCAATAAAACATCTTGGCAACATCAAAAACTGACAAAATAGCGAGGAGAAGAGAATTTTTACCAGTTTTTCAATGGTTTGCTCTGGTATTTCATGGAAATAAATCTGCAAGACATCACCACACAAGTTTAATTCCATAATAGTACGATCTTGTGAATTTATTGGGCAAATTAATACAAGTAGTTATGAAAATAACTTTACAATCAAAACTCTAGAAGGGTGCAATTCGAATCGAATTTAAAAAAGAAAACGAGGAAAGAGAATTACTAGATGCAAGCCATGCTTCCAACATAGGAAGGTGGGGGTGAACTAATCTAGCAAAATACCTATTTGAATGAGTGCATAAAACATAATGCTAAAATTCCAAGGTCTCAACCTAAAGTTCTTTCACAAAAAATCAGGATGACGAAGGCTAAAGCACCAAGTTTTTCTAAAGGTTCAAGTTAGGATACAGGACAATGTAAAACCAGATAAATGCGCATTCTAATAGTTTCACTTGATTTAAATGATATGGCATCTTCTAATAGTCATCTGCTGCTCTGCATCTTTTGTCATATGAATTTCTAGGTTTCTTGCTTAGGCCCAATATTTTGGATGATCTTAATTTATTTCCTCCAAAGATTGGATACATAGCACACCCAAAGAACATTTCGCTCTCTCCTAGCATTGGATGAGTGAATGGAAATCAAAACTTTTTATCTAGGTGAGAGGCAAGCATTACCATACATACACACCATCCCTTCTCTTTGGGAGTTTGTGAGGATGGAGAGATTAGATCAAAGAACATTTGTACTTATTATTCCACCAGGATTACTTTTCAGAAGGCATTGGCATTCATTCAAGTCAGTCATAAACTCCTTCCCCATACAAATATAATTTAGTCAATAATAACTAAAAAATCACAATGTATTGGAAGCAGATAATACCTCCACTCTATCCCATTCTCCTTTTCTGACTCCAGTTTTTAGGTTAGTAACAACAACAGACCCCATAGTTGCCGCGTGGCTCCCAGAATAGTCTGCAACCAATGTTTGTAAAGTTAGGAAATTAGGATGGCCATGGAAGAGTAAAACAGCTTAGAGCTACAGTGAAAATGTTACGCAAACCTTTTAAAAATTGCCGAGCTTCTTCCTTGCTGGATGGTTTTTCTCGGACAACACCTTCATAGATCACAACCTCAAAACCATTTAAGAATAACAATAAGAACTAACACAAACATAAACCATTTACCAACAAAAAAGATTTGAATTTTCTGTTTTTAAATTAAAGTCGCATCTTAAAAACCAGAGGCACATTTGTGTTCGAGGATACTAAGTGACCACATATGGGAAAGAATGATAATGTCCAGCAAAATTCTTATGCCCATTCAAAAAAAAAAAAAAGAAGAAGAAGATAAGTAGACAGAGATACTACAGATTAGACCACAAAGAGCAAGGTGACCAACCTCTATTGTACACTAATGCATATGAAGGTGGGTCAGCACAAATGGTTTGACTTGGAAGAAATTTTTAGGATAAACAATGAATCGATTTACTAATCTTAATCCATCTTTTTATAACCAATGAAAGATAGTAAGTCAGAAGCAATAAATATAGAAAAATTCAGTCAATATGAACATAGGTGGACCAATAAAATTGAGGAAAGGGTTAGCTCAGCACATGCCATTTCTGGATCACGGCCTTTGGACAGTATGACACCTCACATCCTCTGCAGAGGAAAGATTATAACGATCTCAATGTCAGTCATGTGCACTACTATCGTGCCTGTGAGTAGCTAGTGGCAGATATGGGTGAAGATAGTGCACCCATCTTTTCCTCTTGAAAGGCTTGGCTAAGAAACTAGAGAATATGCTATGGCAAAACACAGTCCTCTTGTACTGATAAAATTAGGCACACGGGAGTTGATTGATACTTGGTCACAGGTAACTAATAATGTTGGCTCAGCATCCTTTAAGTAGTCACCAATCGCGGGCCTCCGTAAGATGGCTTCTGCCTGATAAAAAGTTCCCATCAGCTAGGCTAAGCATCTGAATTATAGTTTTTCTAAAACCAGAAAGCAAGAATATTTACTGAGAAAAACGAAAATAGCTAAAATGATAAATCTATGCACATAGTTAAGTCTTTTAAGTAGAAACAACATTTCTGCATTCAATAGTAGAACTCCATTGATGCAACTACTGAACATCACAGCATTGAAACTTTGCCATCGACCACTAAGTAACTTATAATTCATCCAAAATATTGAGCATCCAGTCTGTTCCACACTAATGCTAACTGAGGCTTTGACTAAAGACTGGCCAAGATATTTATGTATATAAAAGTATAGAATACGAAAAACAGCACAATCACAATGATTAACCACGATGAGGCTAACGCAGACACACAGAGACAAACACTCGAGTTCAGGAAATGGCATATTACAGTATTAAAGCCTACGTCCCTGACTTTTATGAATTATGACCCGCATCTACCAAGGACAACATAATCTATGGTTCTAAAAATTACAAGCATATCTCCTCTATGGCCCTATTAAAAAGTAAAAGTATCCTCGGTACACAAATGGCTCCAGTTGATACTAAAGCCTGATACACCTGATTCTTGAATCAGGGTGCATCATGCATTATAATAAGAACACAAAGACATACTGTATCAGCTGCAACCAATATTGTCGTTTCTGTATCCTTCTCTTGTTTATCAATAGTTTGTAGTTTTGACATAATCGCATCAGCCTGTGATGCAATGTAAACTCAATAAAGACATGAAACTTGGAACTGAAGTCCCTCTCCAGTTGAGGTAACATTTAAAACATATGAAAGCAAGACCGTAAGAAACCACTTAAAGCAAATATACCCTAACGCAGAATCTATTCCTACTAAAAAACCTAAGGCATAATCTGAAATCACAACAGAACTTGAATTGAGTGCTCCAGATACTTCAGTTGTCAAACCACCACCCAAGTGACAACTAGACATAAGAGGCGTTCCTAATTCCAAAGCCAAAGAAAGTAACACCGGAGATTTACATATGAAACAAACACATAAGCTGTAAAATTCACACATACAATATTGAAATCGAACATCGTACCTTCGCCTCAGCAAGGGCCATAACCAAGTCTTCGGGCTTCTCTTTTCGGATGCCTTTTTCATCAATATCTGCAGTCTTTTAAGTAACAAGTTGCATTACATTTCTGGCATCAACAGTTAATTAAATATAAATCTAAGTGTAACAAGTAAAGTACCATTATAGTGAAGTCATATCCCATTTCAGCAAGTATTTTCCGACGAGCAATAGAAGATGATCCCAATATTATCTGCCAAAGAAAAAGCACCATAATCACAAGAAAACATACCATTAGCTAGTGAATAAATTGATTCTTCATAGCTGTTAGCTTCGCTAAACGTCCTTCGTTTGTTGTCGTTGTTTTTGAATTCATAACATTCCATAATCTTTTGGAAACCCTAAGGGGTTATTAGAGCCACAGGAATTGAAGTCAACGGCACAGAGCAACGAAATGGGTTGGACTTTGGAGTGTGGACTGCAAGAAGCGTACCTTGAACGGAGTAGCAGTGTTGGCTTCCATGGCGTTCTGATACAGACAACCAAAGAAGCAGAAGACACTGCGCGCGGTTTTCCGCAACAGAGACTGTTCGTTTCGTTGACTGGCAACTGGCAAACCCTCAAAGGGCTTTTGGTCCAGGTTTTCATATTTGCTTAGTCTCGGCCTACGAGTAGATTTGCAGATTACCCGCAACCAGAGTTGGGCCTTGGCCCGTTCCTGGAGTAGGCTTATTGTCATGTCCTCTACCGGTGGTCTTCGTAATGCGGCATGCTCTTATATGTACTTGTTAAATGGTTGCTAATCAGTGTATTTAAATGGGGTAGGTATAACTTTTTTTGTCATAATTGGTGCTTTATAATGTTTGACGTCCATGGATAAACATGTCCCTTCTCTCTAGATACGGGAGTTGGAGGCGCCGCACTGGCCTTGGTCCGCGACATTATTCTTCCAACACAAGTCATGTGTTGTCTTGGGACTCCTGCAAGGTGTATGAGAGAGTCTTCTTATGTGTACGGAAAAAAGCTTAAAACTTCTAAAAATGGACCTAAAAATGGAATGTGCAAGTCTTGGGGAACTTGAAGCTTTAAGTCAAGGAAATTGAAGGCAGAATCAATGTCTTGAATATCTTATGAGATGATAAGTCTAAAGAACTAGCCCCACTTCAGAAACAAAGAGCAAGATTTAAATGGCTTTTTGCTGTGGATATAAACACAAGGTTTTTTCATAAATGTGTTACCAATATCAGAAGTAAATCCAACTTGCTTTCATGCATCTCTCATAACATGATCTAATCCATTGCACCAACAAACGCTGGGCAAGTAGTTTAAGGTGCTTAATTAGTCCCCTCGAAGTCTCGTGTTCAAGCCTAAAATATGGTCTAATCCATTGTGATAAAACTTAACTTTGAAAAGGCTTTTGATAAGCTTGACTGGGTTTTTTTAGATCACTACCTTTTCTTCATGGGTTTTGAAACTATTTTTAGGATTTGGATCCAAAAGTGTCTTGAAACTTCTATCTTAGTGCTAATTAATGGGTCACCATCATCTGCCTTCAATATCTCACAAGGCAGTAAACAAGGTTTTCCTTTGTCTCCATTTTTGTTTATCCTTCCAGCAGAATCTCTACACCTACTCATTGAGGTCTCTTACACCGCGACCACCAAGGATGTATTGAGTGAGAATCGATCCTGAGACCTCATCCCACTCACACAAGTGGATTAACCAACTGTGCCAGACTTAGTGGTTCTGTATAATTATTACTCATATGCAATTTGCTGATAATGCAATATTATTTGAGAAAGCAAATGTGCAAAAGGCCTTCAATATTAGTAGAGTTATTCATTGCTTTGAGCTACATTCTAGGCTAAGGGTCCTTTGCTCCACATCTATATATGTTGTTTGGAGAGTCTTCCTAGCTACAAACTGTTGTTTGAAGAACAAAGGCTTCCACATCTATATATGTTGATTCATGTTTATATCCTAGCTATTTGCAACTTTGTTTTTAAGTTTTCTGGAAAACTGGATATATAGTACTCCACAACTGAACATGCTCTAAAAGACTCAGTTTCCACTTTCTCTAAAATCTCGGCCTTGACATTCACCTTGGCCCGTCCCATCCTGAAGTCCAGTCCCAAATCAGTCTCTTGGAATACATCCATGCATGGAGAAGGAGCCTTATCCATTTCTCTAGTTGCTATTGTTTTGAATCCCGGAGCACGTGTTCTAAAAATATTCAAGAGATACCAAATGGTATTGATAATTCATGTTATAAATATTTAAAAAAAATACGTATTTTGGAAAAAAATGTAAAACAAACGGTACATGCATTTTAGAATGGAGGGAGTACTTAGGGGTCGTTCGTTTAAGAAATTTTAATTAAATTCCTAAGATTCTAGGACCTGTTGGGTATTAAAAATTTATAATTACTGCATTCGTTTAACTTTTTGATAAGGGCATGTTTATAATTAAAAAAATATTCTATTTCCTAAGATTAGATAAATAAATCCAAAATCTAAGGAATTAAAATAACACATCAATCATAATATTTCAATTCATGAAAATTTTGAATGATTGAATCATGAGAATTGGTGGACCTCACAATTGATGGTTTAACATTGCGTTTTCAATTGTAATTGATATGACACTTTTTACTTAGTCAAAATCAAAGTATGAAACTACGTCGTCCTGGTCTTCTTTTCCATATGTCAAGGTAAGAAGGTAGGCTGGTGAGCCCTACCTGTCTGTCTATTGGATCCGAATCTGGGGGGTGGAGCAGGGCATGGTCCGGCCAGTAACTTGGAGCCTGCGAACAAGAACACACCGTTAAACGAAGTCCCGGATGTGGGTCCGGGATATCGCCTCCGGCGTGAGAATAAGTATCTCTACCACAAACGGGGTTGTAAAGTTACCATTTTGTGTTTTCGAATTAAACCTGTTTATTACTGATTGATTCATCGAAGAACACGAAGAACAGTTTAGAGAATGTTTTTGTGCTCTTCTCTGTAATTTAAATAGTAAAGTGGCCGAACCTGATAATGATGGCTTGAATCTCCTTTTATAGGGCTCAGGTTTACCTGACACGTGTCACATCCTGATTGGTCGAAATTCTGAGGTGGGGCCCATCTGCTAGCCCCCTTGCTGGATCTGCACACCAGCAGGGGCGCCTAGCTCCCTAGGGCTGGCCACTTGGGCCCTCATGGGCGAGTGGTAGGCGTACAAGACAATGGGGGTCAGTTCCCTCCTCCTTGACTAGGAGCCTTTTGACTTCCTGGGTCTCATGCTTTAGGCAGCTTCCCTACCTTGGACTTCCTGCCTCAAGCCTCTTGCCTTAGGCAGCCTCCCTGCCTTGGGCTTCCTGCCTCAGGAAGCCTCTTGCCTTGGGCTTCCTGCCTTAGACAGTCTTTCTGCCTTGGGTTTCTCGCCTCTGGCAGCCTCTTTGCCTTGGGCTTACCGCCTTAAACAACTTGTCTTCCTTGGGCTGCTTGGGGCAGCCTGCTTGGTTGGGCTTGCCTGCACTGAGCTTTGCCCATTGGCCGGGCCTTCGAGACCCCTCAGTTCGGGTCTCTGGGTCTTCGGGTCTCTTTGACCTGCAGCTTCGCTGACTCTTTGACTAGTCGCATTGCCACATGTAGGCCTCTCATTGGTTGAATTTATTTCCGATTTTTTGTGCATCATCAATAAAAAAAGTAAGTTGTAACTATTTTAATTAAATTAAAAAATAAATTAGACGAACACCACTAACATTTTGTTAAATCTTTTCTATTTTTTATGGTGCAGGGATTTCACTTGTGTTCTCTCATTGAAAACTCTTCTTTATATAAATACTTGAATTTGTGATATATAAAAATGCGACACAAACTTTTAGTTCATTCTATATATGTTCGGTTTGAATGAAGATCCATTGTGCACTTGACTTTCAGTCCCTCATTCTTTTTTAACAATCATAATCAACTCCTTCTAACCTCATTAAAATTTTGATATCCTCTGCAACTCCTTTTTGGAAATTTATATTTTTGGTATGTTGTTCATGTCATAATTATGGGATGAATGTGCAAACTATTTTTTCTTCATTTCTTTCCGGTAAAGTTAAGGTACTGCACCAACCACTACCTATTGATTTCAAGATTAGCAATAATTTTGTTTCATGAAACATTGCACCATCCCATCTTTCATATCTTTTGTGTTGTTTTGTGCCTAAACTCTAAAGCCAGCTCAGTGAAACGGGTCAAAATTCTCATCCCCGGTCCAGTTTGATTTGTTTGTCCCTTCTATGATTCCCATACTAAAATTTCACACGTTTATTTTGCTTTAATTATATACAAACATATATATATATATATATGTTCTCAAAATGTAACATCTGTTAATCTTGTCCAAACATTAACAACATTAATATAACCCATCGATTGAGATTGAAAGACATTTTTTTTATACATTTCCTGATCGACAAAGAGACATCATGAGTAGTCACATGTTCCATTCTTGACTTACGTCCCCATATACTAACAACAGCAATAATTGATGAAAACAAACACAGAAAAAAAAATACATTCCATTATTCCTTTCCATGCATCGTCTCTGTTATTCAATATTCACACTTCAGCGAAGATTCAAATTCCTCAACCTGCAACAAGAAAGAAAAATATTGATTAATTTCTTGAAACATGTTCAACAAAATTAATGCACGTGTAGTACATGTACCTGGACTGCGAGTCGTCCAAGTAATTCATGTTGTTGTACCCTCTGTTGGTGGCATCTCTGTAATTAGGCAGCGGAACCTGACCGGACTCAATCTGCTCGAGGTCCTCAACGAGCTTCTGGTAATGCCTAATGACTTCCTCCACCGTCTTCCCGCCCACCGCACGAGCCAGTTTGTTCCACCGGTCCGGCGTGTCCTTGTCGTAGATGGCCAATGCGTTCTCGAACAACTTGTTTTGCTTCGCCGTCCAATTTGCTCCTGATGAACCCATTTTTATTTTATTTTTTATATATATGTTCGAAACTGTAGAAGAGATGGTAGTTTTGTGCTTGATGGGCAAAATAGCATGGCACAGCTGATCCTTATATAGTGCTCTGTGCTGCCCAAAAAAAAAAAAGTACTCACTTGTAAAAGTCCATGTGATTTTCGTATTTCTAGTATAATCCGTACAAGTGTTTATGTGTCATATTATACTTTAATAACGCTAGACACAGCTACAACAGCAACACATTAAAGAGCGTTTAAGTCTGTAATTTGGGTAATTAATTTACTTCCGTTGCTTGTTTACTATCGCCCATAGAATTCAATCCGGTAACGGTTGTAGAAAACTGGAGTTAAAAATGGCTGTCATTTGATGGCTAAATTATAATTTTCAATATTCTAGAACATATTCTTATGTTTACGAGTTACCAAAGTCGGGAGTTACATGTTATTAATGTTTGTTTGTGTTGCCTACTTCAAGTGTATATTGAGATAAAATTTGTGGAGTAATTGAAATGAGATAAAATATTAGTAGAAAATAAAAAATTTGTTTAGTAAACTAACATCTTAAATGAGGTTCAAAAGAATCTATAAATTGTTTGGTAAAATTGTAAGAAAATAAGACTATATTTATGAGTTTACTGTTATTAATGATTATACGAGTATATATAGAAGCATTAGAATAAAAGTGAAGTCGATCAATATTTTATCTAGATCTATCAACGGTAGATAGATCATGAAATCAAAACAATCTACTGCATATGTATTAAAAACATGTATATTCAAATGTTTGAAGTTGACCTATATCACATTCGGGTCTACCAATCATTGTAGGTCAATCATGCAACTAGAACAATGTACCACATAGAGAAAAACATATATATCAAAATTTAAGATCACCTCAAATCTTCTCTTGGACAATTCACAATTGTATTAATTTTGTTTTTTCTTGATTAACAAAACAAAAACAATTTCAATCTTAACTTTATATATGGCCTAAGGTTGACATTAAACAAGTATTTTATGATAGTAGCTTTAATGTCAAAATTGTGCATGTAAAATGGCAAATAGTTGTTTTTGCTCATCTTTTGACCTCTCTAGGTAGGTAAGGAAAAGATACCATACGGATTTATAATAATCTTAGCAATGTTCGTTTCTACTTGTAATATATGATATTTTGCTTTGCTCAAAAAGAAAAAAGGTTGGGGTTATTTTAGTCTTCAACTAAGACAAAATCATGGACAAATTTGATAATGAAATACACCCACAAGAGCTACTAGAGTCTGTGTAAGAGTCTTCCAACCTTATGTGGAGAAAGCTCCTGCGAAACGAAGGGGCTATTCTTTGCTCCAACAACCAATATGTTGTTTGCTTAATGTCTATAAATTACATTCCGTTAGGAGGAGCCAAGTACACCTACCTAACATGCATTACTAATTTGTACTATGTGTCACTAACATGAAGGGTAAGTATAATAATTAGAGGCGTTTTGTGCATGCGCTATGGTAGATGTCCAAACATGACAACCTGCTTGTGTTCCTTTTTCTAGATTTGTCTCTGAGGTCGGAAGCATAGAAGGTCCATTCTAATTATTTTTAATAATGTTCATTACACCCAGTCCGTACACAATACCTTGTACTTGTTCAATAAGGTTCATGCATGCACACTATTTTTGTCTTGGAAACTTTTTCTTTTACTGTATTTACCATTTGTGTTGTTTTGTTCATTTAGCAATCATTTCTATTTTGGGCATTCGGCAGCTGTAAATTAAATGACCCAAACAACTTACTAAATGTGTGGTTTCTGGTCCCCTAATGCATGCTCAACAGCTAATCATATATAGTGGGGTATTGTGTTTTTTCTTTCACTTCTGATAATGATATTACCAATATTAATGGGCAAGCAACACACCGAAAGTGTAGTCTCTCCGGTTAAGAAGTGGATTCTGGTAATTCTGAAAATGACTTGTTTTTTTATACCAAATGAAAGTTACCAATTTAGAGAGATGCTAATAGTGAGAGCTATAGCCAAGATGTGATGTCTGCTTTGAAAGCAACTTTTTGAAGAACAAGGACATAAAATTTGATTCTTTTGGGTACTATTAAGATGGTGATGATGATGAGTATTGAGCATGAGCCTCAAATTGTTGAGAATCCTTATCATCCACGTATGAATTCCAAGGCACAAGTTCAGTTGAATTTATCTGTGCTGAGGTTTGATGCCTTCAAGGCCACCAGAAAATTGTTCCTTTTCAGGTGGCCCTCACTGATTTACACTTGCAACTTGGGGGTGCTACTTGGGATCTCCTATTGTATATGCTCCTTTGCAAGACCAAATAGGACTATACAAGGTACTATATGTTTTTGAGAATCGACGAGAATCTATCTATACGTTGAGACTAAGCGATACTTGGAGGTACGAACGGTAGAATTGAATACACAACACAACTTTGATACCAAATGTTTGACCACAAGTATTGGTGAACACTGACAGACAAACTATCAGATACGATGATTAAATGGATATGAGAAATCTTGTTCTATGATTCTCACTAAACTCAACATATTAGAGCTGTGCAACTCAGTCATAAACACAAACACATATTTGGGCAAGTGGCTTAAGGCGTTTGACCTCTCAAACTCTCAGGTCCGTGACAATTCCACGATGGATGAATAGGTGGAGAGAGGTGGAGGTAGCTGTTGGCATTAAATTACAGTAGCAAGGTAAGAAGATTAGGAATCCTTATCAGTATAAAGTGAGATGGACAGATACCCATTTTCATTTATTTCACTATCAATAGCTTTGTAATATATTCTGTGTGGTCACTCCTTACAAGTTGGAGATATTGTACATGGTGATAATGTATATTTGTTGTTGAATGAATGTCCAATTAGAGGCATATAAAGAGGAGCAAAAAGCCCACCAATAGAGGAATATGAATATGAAGGTCCAAAGCAAAAGGAAAAGAAAGATTCAAGGGGATAAGCAGAAAGACATATCTCACTGTGCTGAGTTTTAAGTTGCATATTGTCCCATATTCCAGATCATGTCCAAATTCCAAAACAAATCCCAAATTAAGAGCATATATACAAAGCGCATGGAGTCTCAGCCAAGACACAAATGAAATGGATCTGGACGGACGTATCTTCTCATTGATTTGACCGAGTCTTGGCCCATAAAAGCTATTGAGTGAGATTCTTTTTCTCCATGTATAATTGGATGATTGATCAGCAGAAAAGAGAAGACAGTTATAGACAAGATTTGACATGCATAATATATCAACTTTGGGTTGTTCCATTCCATTTCCAGGTTGTTGATTGGTGCAAACAAGATTCAATATGTCAACAGAACCTTGTTCTTCAGATCACTGGATATGGATTCTTTTCTTTTCTTTTTCCTGCTGCTGTCATTCTCTTTACATATTCCAAAACAAACAATATGATCACCAGATAAGAATCATTTCCTTCTGGAAACTTCACACTGATAATTCAACTTATTTTTTTCAAAATAGCCATTGCTTATTCATAAAATCATATGATCATCTTAAAAATTATTCATTAAGTAATACATACAGTGTGAGTTTGATCCAAAATCAACTCTGATCCTACTATTTTTGGATTGACAAAATTTTGTTCCTTCTTTTTGGACCTTATAATGGGCCTAAGACAATGGATATATGAATTATGAATGAACATGATACGGGATAAATAGATAATGTAACAGAGTAGAAAACTAGTACCTCTATTTTAATAAAATAGACACATGTTTACCACATATGAGCTGAGTTGATCACAGAAAATCCAGGAAGTTAAAGAATGAGATTTCATATTCTTTGGGTTAGCATTTAAACATAATAACTCGAGTGTTCTTAAATCTTGATCATCAAAAGCAGTATTTGAATAATACAAATGCATTAACCCAATTGCTTCAGATCATCAAAGAATTGTGTCATGAAGCAGAATTTGAAAGGGTAATATTTACAAAACTAAAATGCAAAAAGTAAAATAAACTCGGAAAGAATGAAAAAATGGCACAGGAGACGGACAAATAAAGAACTAAAGATGGTAGATCCAATCTTAAGAACATGATATGGAACAGTTGGCATAGTAAACTAGCTAGCAAGCTTGAATGCATCAATGAAGAGGCCGTACGTAAAACCCATCTTGAAATTGTTCAGAAGAGCAAGAGGGAATGTCACCTTCGGCCGACTGTAGTAAAACCTTGTTACGTATTCTGTTAGGAGAACACATAACACTGCCGCAATTACATCATTGACTCCTAAAGCTCCAAATGATAGAGAAATTGTTTGTGCCACATAAAAGCCCCCTAACAAGGAGATTCCTCCAAAAAGGGCCCTCCGAGATGGGCTTCGAAAGTAGTTTCTTGATATCTCTGGCACAATTCTAATAATGTCGACTAATCTTCGAGGAGCACCATTCTCTTGTACAGCTCGGATAGAACGAAACACAGGACTAGATATTGAGCTTATAACAGATTTTCCACGTGAAACACTAGTTCCATAAGTAAACCCAAATCTAACAAGGCCTGCAGAGGTCAAAGTCAAACTCATGGAATGTGCCATTGGAGATTCCTGGATTAAAGTAATCGATCAAAATGCCATACCTGAAGGAAACAAAATGGTGGAGATGCTCCTAGGTTATAGATTAAATCATAGATAAAAGAAAAACTCTAAGCAAGGATGTCGGAGAAACAGGAACAGCAAATGAGTTCATCACTCGCATAAAGCAAAGACTCCAATCAGGCTACAAGATTGTTTAGATTCACATTATAAAATTTATGCCACAATTGGAAACACAGACCTCTCTACTGTCCAACAAACTATTGCGCTAAATAGTGTATAAAACCACATAGCAGTCACTCCCCAAACCATCAATGCAACCATCAAAATAATTCAAGTTATACTTGCATTGCAACTATTGACAATGCCAATAACACTCAGAATGACAGATACAAAGTTCGCTAATAGAAAACGTGTTTCCATACAGTTGGTGTTACACTATCAATAGTGTGAACTGTTACAGCATGACAAAAATCTCATACAATTGCATTTTGGCAAATTCTATAACTAGGAAATCTGAAAATGCCCACCCTTATCAGATTGCTTTACTATGAAAAGGAAGAAGAAGAAGAAAAAATCAATTCAAGTAACTTGCTGGGAAAATCTACCCCAGTAAAAATACAATCTTGTCACTGAAACTGCATGGTAAATAAATAACCGAACTCAAGGTTACATTGATGAGACCAGTGAATCTGGACAAAGGTAGCATTTGGAATATTTCTTGAGGAATGAAAATAAAATTCTCATTGTTCATGTTTAGAATAAGATTTGGTGGTCATGACTCATGAAAATGCCACTGAACGAAAACCCAAATGCTACCAGAGATACAAGGCCAAACAGGATACGAGGAGGCAAATTGTACTACAATTCTTCTCTTGGATTGTATGTGGGTGTGTGTGTGTATTTATATAATGGTTCCTTTAAAAAGTTGGATAAATGAAATGATCCTTGTTAGGGGGCTTTTATGTGGCACATAAAATTTATCATTTGGAGCTGTAGGTTTGAACCTTGAACCAAAAGTATTTCAGAGAAAACCATAAAACCTCAACGAATGCTAAATGTGCATCTCATACACTTTAAGCAAAATCATGTTTATGTTTTCAAATCAGATACTGCATACCAGTTTAATTTTTCTTAAAAGGGAAAGTACACCCAAGTTTGTTAACCTAATCTTAAAAGTTCCAGAATTAAAGAGTGAATGAATTGTTCCTCCAAAGTTCTAAAAGTCTTATTGTAGCATTCCATTTGAAAACTAAACACAAATACCGGTACTGGAATCATCAAATACATGAGTTTCTTGGCGATGACATTAGATAGGTAATCAATAGATTTTGATCCAAGTTTTAGATGTCATTATTTTGTAAGAGACAGAGTTGGAGTTCTTTTACTCAATGGATTTGGTTTTGCATATGGCGTGATGCAGACACTCTTACAAATCTGAACCTCACAATGACATTTGAGGAAGACCAATCACAACAATTCTTAATTATCTGGATCAAACAAAATTTTCTAGAAATTTTGAACAAAAATTTATAAACTCACATAATGTAATATATCATGAACAACCATTTTATTACAAAATTCAGATAAAATTGAAGATCAATTTTGTAGCTCTGAATCAAAATTTGAGATTCAAAGCCACATGTATCAAACCCACGTCCTTACACAAATAAAATTAAACCCAAAGATCAAACAAAGAAATTGAGATTCCATTCAACATGAAAAAAGCAAACTGCAAACAGAACTTCAATAATCATAAACAAAACGAAATCTACTTACAAATACCTTCGTTCCGAGCCCGCTTCTCCAAGGCCGTGAATGGCTACTTCCAGTAGCCAAAGCCACCTACGTGAAATCACTACAGCCACTCCAATTTTTTGGGTGAAAGAGTCGAGACGTAACTGAATAAACGAGAGCTAATGAATTTCATTAAGAAAATAAAGATAAGAGAGAGCATTCGTGGTGGTGGTAGGAAAAGGAAGATTAGGGTAAATATTGGCCAGGTGTACAATAGGTATTTACCAAAATTTGCTCAAGGATATAATATGTACGATAGGTGTTTTTTAGATCCTTGGACGTGTTTGTATTTGAATATTGGCCCTCGAACTTGCGTTTTAGTCATTTTAGTCTATGGACTTGTTTTTTTTATTTGGTCCAACTGACCGTCTGTTCCCGGTTGGTTGCATTGTGTCATGTCACACTCCCTTTCAGCTTATCTTTCCACCTCAGCTTGTTCGTATTTGTATGTTGCCCCTCGAACTTGTGTTTTAGTCATTCTAGTCCATGGACTTAAAAAAAATTGATTTGATCCAACTGATCGTTTGCTTCCAGTTGCACTATGCCACATCGCCCTCCCTTTCAGCTCAGTCGTCCACCTCAGGGAGTGAATAAAGGCATTAGCTTAGCCTATTAGGGTTTGTGGGAATTTGGGGTTGGGATTGAATAAATGCAGTACCTTAGCCTTCGAATCCAACACCACCGGAATGGGAAGCTACTCCGGCACTATATCACTTTTTTTCCACTTGAAGTCTTAAATTTTTAAACAACTAATTAATAAACACCACTAAATCAAATTGAAATTAAACAATCCATTTATTTTCTACTAAAATTCACAACCATTAATTGAACAATAATATACAAAATTCATTTTAGGTTCAAGAAACCCAACTGGAAAACTAGAAACAAACTAAAAACAAAACCCTAGATCTTGTGTGGGGGAGGCAAGGCCAGATCTAGAAGAGGGAGGGCCAAATCTTGTGGAGGCGAGACTGTCCAACGGTCATGGCTATGGCGCGATGTCGGAGCCTTGAAGCGGATGAGGCGGAGCTCGAAGCGGAGGGGCCGATGTTGTGGTGGCCGGTGTTGTAGTAGGCAGTTATGTGGTGGGCGGTGTTGTAGTGGCTGGTGCTCAAGATAAGGAGAGAAAAAATGGGTTGTGGGTTTGTGAGGCTGAGAAAATATGTTATATAGTATAATTTTTTTTAAAGCTTCACAAGGATTGAGGTGGACTGATGGGTTGGAAGGGAGTGACGTGGCACATGCAACCGGGAGTGGACTGTCAATTGAACAAAATCAAAATAAATAAATAAATAAAATAAGTATATGGAATAAAATGGCTAAAACGCAAGTACGAGAGCCAACATGCATATACGGACAAGCTAATGTGGACATATGAGTTGGAAGGGAGGGTGACGTGGCACAATGCAATCGGGAGCAGATGGTCAGTTGGACCAAATAAAAAAAAAAAGTCTATAGACTAGAATGACTAAAAAGTAAGTTCAAATGCCAACGTTCAAATACGGACAAGTCTAAATAACTAAAAAAAACAATTAACCCCTAAAAATAGTGTGTCCGAAAGTGTATTTTTCTGTTAATTTTGATGGATGTGAGTTTTGGAGTAACAATAGGGTTGTTAACCTTTGGTAAATTTTGACAAATACAAGTAACAATATTTCTTCGCAAATAGTTAACATTTCTCGAATTGCTTTGAAAATCTACAAATCAGATGTTAAATATATTTTTTTTAAGGGTAAAACGAATTCATTTATAGCTCATCTGCAATGATTGTACAAATCGGCTCGGGGCACGTGTTACTATCCCATACAACTCTATCCTCCGGTCCCCAATCCTTACACGCAATATTATGAGCTACCCTATTCGCTACTCGCTTGATACATATGACGTCGGCTTTCAAAAAAAATGATAGAAAAACCCTAATATCCTTAATGATCTCACCATACGAACTTCTCATAGTGAGCTTGCCCATGACATCTTGGACCACCATTAGCGCATCCGCCTCCACCTCAACATGGGTAAGGCCTTGTTCTAAACCCCACCGTAAGGCTTCCCTCATCCCTAGCACTTCCGCCAACGGGGTGTCCTTCTCCAGCCATCTCCATCTCTGCCACCCTCCACCAACCCAGTTTCCCGAGCTGTTCCTCGCCACCCAGCCCACTCTGATACCCCCAACGTCATCCCGGACACTAGCATCCACGTTGATCTTCACCACTCCGACCCCTGGACGGATCCAAGCCCTGCCCTCTCTTTGCGGGACCCGACCCGTATTAGTGTTGCTCGCTGGTGACATCCCCGGACTCCCCTCCATCGCCCTCGCCACCCTCCATCCCTCATACATCTCCCTACCCATCCTTTCCAGCGTCTCCACCTCCAACCTTTGACCCTCCCACCAAATTAAGTTACTTCGTCGCCATAAAGCCCAACCCGCATACAGAGCCCTTGTGATGGTCGGACCCGTCTCATTCTTCAAGAGCCACCCTAGCCACACTTTGACCGACCTATAGCTCCGAACACACCCCTCTAGGCCCAACCTCCGCCACATCTCCATTCCTTCCGGGCACTGCAATACCATGTGATCCACCGTCTCACCTGCACCCAAGAAAACTGGGCACTTGTCCTCAACGTCAACATGTCTAACCTTGAGCCTTGCCGTAACCGCAAGTGTACCATGCAAAACCTTCCACCAAAAAACCTTAATTATGAGTTGCACCTCCGTCCTCCACAGCCCCCGCCACATGTCCCTCTCCTCGTCCTCCACCACCTCCGGTCGAAGCAACCGATACGCTGATCGGACCGAATAAGTCCCGGATCTCTCCAGACCCCAAACCCGTTCATCGGGTACGTCTCGCATGGCAAGTGGGATTGCTAGGATCCGCCTTCTGTCACGAACATTGAACACCCCTGCCACCCTCTCCTCACATCACCCCCCGCCATCTTTTATTAAGTCTCAAACCCTAGCACCACTGGACAAAACTTGGAACGACGTCTCGACCCGTTCACCATCCGGCAACCAATTGTCCGTGTATACCCCAATACTATCCCCCCTACCCACCCTCCATCTCGTGCCTTTTTTCACAACGTCTTGACCGGCCATGATCGAGCGCCATGTATAGCTCAGATTCCTACCACATTGTGCATCTAAAAAATCACGGTCCGGGAAGTACTTCCCCTTGAACAATCTCGAAAATAGGCAGTCCGGGTTAGATAGGAGCCGCCACCCTTGCTTCCCGAGCAATGCCAAATTAAACTCCCGAACACTCCGAAACCCAAGCCCTCCTATCCCCTTACTACCACACATCTTCCCCCACTCCTTCCAGTGTATAGCCGTCCCCTCCACCCCACCCTTTCCCCACCAAAACTTGTTCCACAATTTTTCCAATGCGTTCACAATCCCCACCGGGAGAAGATAAACACTCATGAGATAGGTAGGGAGTGTTTGAGCTACATATTTCAGTAAAATTACCTTCCCCACCGCGGACAAGAATTTCCGGCTCCACCCTGCCAATTTATTTCTTGCTGCCTCCATCACAGTCTCGAAAATTTCCTTCTTCTTCCTCCCTATGCCCACCGGATCTCCGAGATATTTCCCGAAACTCATCACCTCCTGCACCCCCAGCCTCCCTTTAATCTCGGCTCGAACGTCCACCGCCGTAGACAGACTGAAAATGGAAGAGGATTTATGATAATTAATAAGTTGGCCAGACGTTGCAGCATAGTCCTCGAAAACCCTTTTAAGGGTCTCCACTTCTTCTATTGTTGCCCTACAAAAAACCATAGAGTCAACAAAAAACAAGTGCAAAATTCGGGGAGACCTCGCCCGGATCAAGCACCCCGTGATGCCCCCCTCCCTCTCCCTAGCCGACATAAGTCTCGACAGACCCTCCGCGCACAAAATGAATAAATAAGGGGATAACGGATCGCCCTGTCTAATCCCTCTCGTCGGGGAAAATTTCGGTAACAAGAACCCGCCCAAGTCAATTCGGCATTTGACCGAGGACACACAGCTCATGACCCACTTCACCCATTTCTGAAAAAAACCCATTCTCTGCATCACCATCTGAAGGTAGTCCCACTCCACCCTATCATATGCTTTAGCCATATCTAGTTTAAGGCACATCCATCCTTCCGCACCCTCCTTTCTCCAACCTACCCAATGTATCAACTCATTTGCAATGCATATATTATCAGTAATCAATCTTCCTTGGATAAAACCACTCTGCGACTCTGAGGTTACTGAATGTATCATACCCTTCATTCTATTAGTCAGCACCTTGGAAATCACCTTATACGCCACATTGCATAGCGCTATGGGTCTCAATTCCGTCACCTTCTTTGGATTCGCCACCTTTGGGATAAGGACGATATTTGAACAATTCAGACCCCTAGGCAATTCCCCTGTCCGAAAAAACTCACTGTACATTCGGACCACATCCGCCCCCACCACCTCCCAGTGTTTTTGATAAAAACCAGCATTCATACCATCTGGTCCTGGAGCCTTATTCGGATTCATGTCCCACACCGCTTTCTTAACCTCCTCAGCCGACACCTCTCCCACCAGCATTCGGTTCTGCTCTTCCGTCACCACTGTCTCAAATATGCCCTCCACTATGTCCACTACACAGCCTTCCGACGATGTCATCCTCACAAAATGGTCCTGAATAAGTTCTTCCAGGCCACTACCTTTTCTCACCTTATTCCTGCGCTTCCTAGTTGAGGCAGCCATATGGAAAAACTTAGTATTCAGATCCCCCTCTCAGAGCCAGTTTGCCTTTGCCCGTTGTTGCCAGTGCACATCCTGCTTCTTTAGACATTCTAGATAATGCGTCCTGGCCGATCCATCACCCCCTCCCCTCCGGTCTTCCTCAAACATCCTAACCCTAGCCTCCCTCACATCCTTCTCGATAGTCCTCCTACCCTGTCTGCTCCAATTGCTAAGGGAAGCAGCCACTGCCCGGACCTTCTTATTAACTGGACCCAGGGTTTCCTCCCAACTTCCTCTCACCAGCCTC
>JAYMTK010000417.1:0-22840 GCA_036897405.1 Pelargonium myrrhifolium
TAGAAACTCTACAGTTAAAATTACTTATTATTATTGTTTTAATTTCACTAATCTGTTTTTTTAATATTATTTTTTTGGGGGCATTTTGGTCATTTTTACAACTGAAGTTAGATTTAACGGACGGAAAGATCTTTTGATACTTTAGGGGTGCTTAACGTTTCAAATCAAAGTTTAAAAATGCTAACTGTTTTTAACCCTAATTTCAGAGATGCTTATTGTATTTACCCCTAAGATTTATGTTGCAACACGTACGTTTGATGTTAAAAATATGCCTTACCGACTAAATAAAATCAGTATTAATGTTTTAAATAATCCTACCTAGCTACACGTACGTGTATTTAGGTGGACCAGTTTCAATTATGACAAAGAAAATGACGTGAATCAACGTTTAATTGAGTGAGGGTGGTGGTAGGTTTGTGCATACCTACTGTGCATCTCACCTTGTAATATTGGTCTTGTCTTTATTAATCCGCAATGATTTGATTAACTCATTTTCAAGAGTTAACTACATTACATGTTAGAATTTTGGATCCCATTTGCATGTGACGTGGGAAAGTTTGATTAGTGATCACTTGACAATACTATTTGCATATATAAGTAATCGCACTAGTAGATTTGACATGTTTTGCAACCTAATATAAATGATGCTAAATGGGTCATGAGTGTTGCAAATGTCTACTGCATCATTTTTTTCTTGGTTGCATTAGATGGTGTAACCAAAGACATTTTGCAACACTCTGAAATTTACTTGCAACATTTTTTTAAATGTAGTAATAGACCATAGTAGTAACATTTATTTATAATATTGGCAACATTCCCTGCTATGTTGCCCAATAACCATACAGCATCACGTTTTTACCACATTAGCATCATTTACAAAAACGATGAGAGATCATTCTGCAACACTTTTTTTGTTATTAGCATCCAAGGTAGATTGATGCATAATTGCATTGCGCATCAATTAAACATAATTGCAACACACAAATGTAGATGCTAACACAAATGAAAATAGGAAAAATTACTAACAACAAATTTGTATCGATGCCTTTATAACATTGCATCATTTATTAGATTGTAATAAACGATGCCAAAAGATAAATTTATTATTGGCAACGCGTGTTAAATGTTGAGTTAACCTATATGGCATCATTATTTTGTGATTTGCAACTTGTAATAAATGATACAAATGAAAGAATTTGCAACTTAATTTCAATGTTGGTAAATATTTGTTTCACAACAATGAAATTGAAAAGCATCACTTAATAATTGATGCATAAGCATTTCCATAATTAGATGCTCCTGTTTTTAGTGCTAATTAATATTTGTTTCCCAGCAATATATTACAAAAGTTTCATTCTATAACTAAAAGTAAAGAGGTATAACAAAATCATGCACTACAATAATACAACTCAGAATATCCCAAATAGTTAGATTTTCATATATATATATATATATATAGGTACCTTCAATAAGGTAATCAATGTTCCAATTCATCAGACATATTTTCAACTACTGACAAATAACTTTCATCGTCATTTAGTTGTGAGAACCTAGTATAGAAAACCTCTACAATATATCATGTACTAGGTATCCACAACTAATGCACCTAATAATACTTGCAGCTTTCAAAAACATTCACAAAAACTATACCCAAAACCATCCAAAAGCTATACCCTCCCACAAACTATCCAAAAAACTAACCTACACTAATTGCCAAGCTATGGCAATAAAATAAACCTGTCAAGCAGTTGCCAAAAAGTTGTCCCTAAAAAACTAAGCAGCAACATCATAATAATAACACCCAGAAGTTCTATATATGTTCAAAAAAACACTTCGAAAATTCACAGCACTAACATCAAGCGTAAGACCATCAATGGCTCGAAGCGGGACCATCACCCAAACAAGGACTCTGATTAACCAATTCAACATCCGAGTCATCCTCATAATCATCATCATTCGGGACATAAGAATTGTCCTACCAATGAAGAATAATAGAATCAGTACCTAACAAAAACCTATCCAAAATATAGTATTCAGATGGTTTGAATGAAATATAAAAGTTGTAGTCAAGAATTATATACCGGGCTTGATAAAACATTTGTTGCTCCAGAAGATTGAGCAAGTCCTTTAGCGTTCACATCTTCAAAGAATTCACAGCCTTCAAATGGGTTGAATGTTGAGAAATCAACATTTTGGTTCATGCTTTGTAACACAGTCACCAAATTCTGTATAACACGGGTGAACTTTCCCTCAAATTTTTTAATTTTTGCACTACAATCTGCTTGAACAAGTTGTATCTTATCCTCAGCTTTCTTGTTTACTTCCTCTTCATACTTTGTCTTTTTCAAGTCTGACGGAGTTACACCTCTCCCTTTGAGGGGCACAAATCCACTCCGTTTTCTAATCAAATTTTGGGTGACGAGATATTCCTCCGCACCAGCATCATCATTCTTGAATTTTTCTAGTTCTTCCTGAACATACACAGACAAAATAATAGTAACATGTAACAGAATGTTATGAACAACTAACATACCAACTTAAGTTAATGGCAGAAATGGATGACACAAAAATCAAAAGTGTGCAAACAGCTGAACATATAGTCACCTCATCATGAATAAAGAAAATTAAAAACCTAGTAGTGTTTTATGTCTGTGATCTAAATATTAAACAAAGAAAAGCTCATAATTTTGTAACTTTTATACATAATAAGCATTAAACTTAACTATCTTATTACTCAGGAACTAAGAAGATAAAGTCAAGTATTCTAGTTAAATATTAAGACCCTTACCTAGCAAAGTAGCAGTCATCTTATTATATCTCATAGTAGGCTAAATGAGAAAACACTTTAAAAAGCTTAACTGTATTTGTTCCATGATTATAATCATATAACACTTAACTTCTTAAATTATATTCCTAAGAAAGTAACAGATCAAGTCTCTACCCTCTAAGACTCAAATATATAGAACGATGACCAACTTTAGCTAACTATTTAATAGCAAAATCTTAATTAATTTAATTTAGTTTACTAAAGCTAAGTCCCTGATTAGCCAACATAACAAAATGAGTGTAGCCTCTGTAACTTCAATCTTTAAATAAAGTTTTTATTTTGTGAATGATATATCTTATAAATAATTCAAACGTAATAGATCAACAAACAATGATACACAAAGTAGTTAGTAAACAATTAAACATTACCCTTGTTTTTTTGTCAACAGCCAATGCACCACCATTTTTGTCCTAGTTTTTATATAAACTTGTGCAAGAGATGGTTCTTGACCATTTTTAACTTAAATGAGAGAATGTAGCAATGTTAATTAGATAATACAAATTACGTAAATAATAGTCAAGAAAAAAGTACTATTAAAGAATATTGCCTCTGAAGCAATGAGTCGGGCAAAACTCTTCGACCCAGCTGTATGCATGTTTTTCCTTTGTGCCGCACTGTGCTTATTTTTAATTGCCGTGGTCTGGCAAAAAAGTTGGAACGGGAGGTAAAAACAAACCAACAATTTTAAGTTCTTGTATCACGTATAAGCGACAAAGGTTAGATATTAATGACGATATTTTAAAATTAAAACACAAGTATTTTATATAGTATATTACCATAGTTTTTTCGTCTAACCAGTAGGCTAGAAGCGCCAACCATTGTCCCTCCGGAACTTTTTCTGGTTTATTCTTGAGTAATTGTTGATAACTCATGTGCTCATTGAAATGTTGAGATTTCAATCGACTTTTGAAACATCGCCAAGAGTCTCCGGCAGTTTTCATCACCCATTTTTTTCCTTCTTTTGGAATCACCCATGTCAGCTACAAAATTAATGCAAACCAATATTAGAATTGTTGTACAAAAATAAAAAGATAAATTAAATACAAAAAAAAAACAGCAAATACTCACACTTAAATTTTCCCATATAGCATCTTTGACTTTTTCGTCAACCTCTTTCCAAGTCTTGTTCTTAAGGGAAACCAATTCAGTGTTTTTTACCATCATCCCAATATTCTGGGCAAGACTTCTCACAATCGGGTGAGGACCAACAGGTTGATTCAAACTATTCAGAATCACCTTTGGACGATCATCCCCTTTCACTCCCACAAGGTTTAAACATTTTGTTATTCCTCTAGGTTTTCTCCTCTTTGATCCTACAAAATAATTAGCAATTGATTAGTACATGCTTTTGATAGTTGAAAACTTATTGATGCAAAAAATAAATGACAATACCTTCAGAATTAGGTCCCTTAGATGATGCATTCATTGCATTAATAACATTATGATTTCCTTCATCTAAATCATCATTAGCATCTTCATCTAAATTGACATCGGCATCTTCATCTTCCACTTGATCATATTCTTCATTTTCAACTTGATCATTTTCTTCTTCATTATCCTCATCTTCTCCATTTCCCACCTCCTCATCATCACGTCCAACACCTTTATGTCCTTCTCTGTCAGCCTCATTTCCTTGAACTCCAGTATAACCCGGTGCATTATGAATTTGGTCATCACCATCATTAACTTGCTGGAACTCATCATCAAATCTGCCTTCAATAGGCACTTCGCTGTCATCGCTACTATCGCTCTCATCCACCAGTTTGTAGCTCCTACTTTTCTTCAATCTTTCTCCTTCAAGCTCAAATGAATCACTGTGAAGTTCACAATCAGGATCTTTGTGAACACTAGAGGGACTTCCTTTCGTACTCTTAGAATGAAGGGAATGTGTTGAAGAGACCTTTGGTTGAAGCTGAACTGTCTTTGATGTAGGAGCACACACTTTAGTAACCTTTTTTGGTGGCACAACACTTTGAATGCGCCTCTTTGGTGATCGGCGCATATCCAAGCTCGTAGTTGTTGTCTTGCTAGCGTGGTTCAGTTCTGTAACATTAGAGGTCGGGAGAGTAATATTTGGAGCCCTAGCTGCCTTCGAACAGCTGGAATTTAGAGGTAAATTTCCCAAAATGTTAGAGATGGATTTCTGCTTTTTTTCCAAAATTGACCTGACATGTAAAAAAACATTAATGATATTGACAATTATAAAATAGTAACATCTCAAAAACAAATAAAATAGTAACATCATCAAAGTACTTGATAATATATAAACAATATATAATTTAGTTTCAAAAGCAGAGCATGCAAGCACCTCTCTTTAGAGGCTTAATTTTGTTATGTAGCTAATATTAGTTCTATTCTGTAATACTGGGTTACACAGAGTCCTTTTAAGAGCATGCTTACTAGCTAAAATCTAATTTAACTTTCACAACAACAAAAAAACCATGTTTCCAAGAAACACCGAAAGTTATGAGTCAGCATAATAAATTACTACTTACTGGGCTTAACTTATCAAAGCTTTTGCTTTTACCAAGCTGTAAAAGTTTAACCATCCATAAAATCAAATTGAGTGGAGGAACATCCCAATATTTTAATTACTACATGCATGCTTAACACAATGACTTAATATTAACATGTTTACGTTGCTTGTGATTGTTCAATTTTCTCATGCTACTGATAGTTCTTTTAGTTTGCAATGAAAGAAAAAAAAGTTACCATCTCTCACAGTAGCTTGTTTTAGTAGTTGCAACTTCAACAAGTTAGTATGGAAACCTAAGCTTTAAACATGATTTTGTATAATCCAATTTTAGAACAATAACAGTGAATGTATGTAATAATTTATATCCCAAAAACTCACTTACATTTGCAACCTAGGAAGCTTAACCAATTAGGATTAGTATTACCTTAGACCCAGCGGTTGTAACATTGTTGCTGTCTTTCTCTTTGTTCTTGATTTTTTCACAGGAGATGCGGGTGGCAACCCCATTTTCTGCTTCATTTTCTTCATAAGCTTACTTGGTGGAGTAAAATGGTTGGTTGAGAAGATGCAAGGATTTAGGTGTGAAGAATGGCGGGTTAGGGTTAGAAGTGTAGAAAGTGGAAGATGAAGAAGAAGCAATTGGGAGAGAAAATAAAAGGATTAGGGTTAGAAGATGAGAATATGAGATATTTGTTAGCTATAGATCCTTATATACTAACACACCACACGGTGCCGTTTTGGAGAGAGCAATGCTCAAGCGGAAAAAGGAAAATAAAAAGAGCGGGAAAACTCACTAAAAACGGTACCGTATCCTATTTTCCGCCTAAAAAGGCATTATATATATATATATGCAAATGAACCTCAAAATGGTACCGTATTCATTCATTAGTATATTTTTATATGATAAATCATAGTGTATGAAATGATATTTGTTTTGAACAATATGAAAACTAGTTGAAAAATTCAAATAATTATTTCCACAATCCGATATGTTAGATGAGTTGTTGTTTCCCATAAATTTTGAGTAAGTTTGTAGTTGTTTTATATGCGAATTGAGTCTAAATTAACCTCGACCGTAAAATCCATCTTGAACTAATTTTTATCCAATCGTGGTCCGATGAACACGAAAATGGACATGATAGATCTAGACGTACTTATGAGTGTTTCCACCATATCGGATTGTCCTAAGAATCTGAGTGTAATGTAACTACTCAAATCCGCTCTAGTTAAACTAAAGACATTTATACTGAAATCGACCGTGTACAATATGGAAATTTTTAGGAAAATTCAAAAAATTAATTTCCACCTCCTGATAAGTTAGATGGATTGTCTAAATAGTTCCCAAATTTTTTTAGAAAGTTCGGAGTTGTTTCATACGCGAATCGGGTCTAAATTCACCACGACCGTAGATTACATTTTGAACTAATTTTAATTCGAACATGGTCTGATCGACGTGAAAACAGAAATGATAGATCTAGACGTACCTATAAGTGTTTCCACCGGCTTGGATCGTCCTATGAATTTGAGCATAATGTAGTTACTCAAGGCCACTTTCGTTTAACACCTAAGACATTTATACTCAAATCGACTTTGTACAATATAGAATTTCCTTGGAAAATTAAAAAAATTATTTTACTCCACCTGGTACGTTAGATGGATTGTCTAATTAGTACCTGTAAATTTTTAGTAACTTCGGAGTTGTTTCATACGCGAATCGAGTCTAAAATCACTACATCCATAAATCCTTTTTGAATAATCAAGACCACGCGATCATTATGTGTGCCAAAAATTCAAAAAATGGACATGTATAAACATGACTAATCTACCTGTAATTCAAAGAAAACAACCACTGACAATTCACTTTGAAGTTTGAAAATAAATTTTTTAATTTAATCTGTAACAATGGTTGCTATCTACTTGTGCTCATTCTCCGCAACAAACTAACTCAAATCAAAACATTCAATAAATCACAAGAATACAATCACTGAACCTTAAATCACATGTAAAATCAATTACAACATAACCAAAATTTAGTTCTAATGATTTCACAAATCAAAACACTCATATCCACCAAATAACAATCACTAAATACAAAATCACATGCTAAATCAGTTACAATACTTCAAAATGAACTGTAACAAGCTGTCAAAATGCACGATCATTTTCGTAATAGATGAACTGCAACAAACTGTCAAAATAAAGAGCAACCAATACTCCTTCTTCAGCTCACATATACCTAAAAATAGACAATAGTCATTACACATGCCAAAACATCTTACAAAAAATAAAGTTCCAAACAGAATAATCATCTTCAATAGACATACAAAAAGATAAATTGGTTTCAGCAAGAGCAAAAGAGAAAACATACGTATAAATATGAATTTATACTGATACATAATATTAAAAAATATAATAAAAAAATTACATGTTTCATGACTCATCTATTGGCAACGAATTGACATCCACGGTTCTTCCAGCCACATCATTTCTACCCCAGCTTGAAAGTTCAACATTTTCTCGAACACCACCATCAATAATTGAATTAGCCTCACCCATCCAATACGTCTCCACACCTCCCTCATCTTGCACATCTTCCATATCATATGTGTCTCTTGGAATAGCGCTTACAACATTATATAAATTTGGACAAGTAGGGTCTTGTACATAGAAAACTTGTTTTACTTGGGACGCAAACACAAACGGGTCATCTTTGTAAATCAATCTTTCACAATCAACGATGGTTAGATCAAATTGGTCCTTACTTGTACGAAACCATTTACACTCAAACAGAACAATACTAAAATGACCATGATAATCCAATTCAATGATGTCTTGCACAACACCATAATATGTAACATCTTCAACACTTGAATTAGACCCATTTTCAGTCGCTGCTACAATGGTCACTCCTGCATTTTGAGTTCGCTTACCCAAATCAAATGATTCAGTTCGAAAGCGAAACCCATTCACAAAAAATCCCTTATACCTTTTCCCAACACATTTTGGTCCGCGTGATAACCATCTAAGTTCTTCCGACACTGTTTCTTCACTTATTTTCGTAGCACACCATTCATGAAATTTAATAAACATGTCACTCACACAAGCTCTATGTCGACCACGTACCAGGGATGGTTGAGTCCTCATCACTGTATCATAGTCTCTGCATTAAGACAACAATTCAGTATTGACTTGTCCTCACAAGTCTAGTCCTAGATAGATAAATAAAACAATAGTGTAATAGAAGTTTTCTGAAATATTACTTCTCCTAACAACTTGGAGGAATAAATTAAGGTATTAGTTTTCAAGTCTCCTTTTAGGAATTTAAATTGAAGCAGAGATAGCATAGGTCCTTAGTCAAGAAAGTGTCCGCCATACACAAGCTTTTAGGAATCCATAACCAAAACCTCATATCCAGAGAACCCCACTTTCCATTAAAAAGAGCTATACTAATAGTTTTTTTTCTACCTTACTACAAAAAAGGATAGCAATTTCTAATTTAGCCATACCCGTTGTTGGACCGAGTTGCAAAACAAGGGGTAACTGAAAGGGATAGGGGTAACTCTGAAAAAAGTATAGGATTAGAGGTGTTAAAAATAGCCACTAAATTCATTATTTTCGACAGTTATAGTGCAAGGTCGATACCTTTAAGGCTCAAAGTGCTTTTTTGGTTTCGATACTTGAAAATTTAAAAATCACTCAAGCAAGTAACTAATTTAAAAATATAAAAGTTCCCTCGTGTATACCTTGTATATTTGGCAATTGCAGGAGTATTGTACAAGACATATCGATGTGCCCGGTATCTAAGATTTCCCTCTACACTGAAACATTTTGTTCCCCCTATTGGACATCCAATGTAAGGGAATAAAGATGTTTCATTGGTGCTACCAGTAACAGGGACTTGACACATTTTGAAAGACCTATTGAACCTTGTTGTTGCATCATCTCCAAGATACCTCGAGCAAAAAGTCGATGCTTCTTTTGCTATGTAGCCTTCAGCAATTGAACCTTCAGGTCGGGCTCTATTACGGACAAGGTTCTTGAGATCAAGTAAATACCTACAATTGCATTATTACTATCAAGATGTGATATAATACACAAACAATAACATTAAAAATTTGGAATAGTTACTAAATACACACGACAATTTTGATCACCTTTCCGGAGAATACATCCACCGATATGTTATAGGTCCACCAAGTCTTGCTTCGTTAACCAAGTGGATGGGCAAATGCAACATGATATCAAAGAACGAAGGTGGAAAGATCATCTCAAATTGACAAATAATTTCCTTAATTTCTTCTTCTAATCTGTCCAACTCTTCAAATTTAAGGACCTTTGCACATATTCCCCGAAAAAATGAGCTTAATCGGATTATAGCCAAAGCCACATGTTTAGGTAACGTTTTCCTCACAGCTAGTGGAAGCAAGTAATGTAACAAGAAATGACAGTCATGAGTTTTAAGTCCTGATAACGTGTGTTGTTTCACATTCACACATCCACTAATGTTCGATGCGTAACCCGCTGGAAACTTTGCATCTTTCAACACCTTACAAAATATATCCTTCTCCTTTTTACCCATTGAGAAACATGCAGCAGGCAATAGGTACTTCTTGTTTCCAAGGTCTATAGGATGAAGCTCCTCTCTGATTCCCAAATCTTTCAAATCTTTTCGAGCATTCAAATGGTCTTTACTCTTGTCGTGTAGGTCTAAAAGAGTACCAATAATCGAATCAACAATATTCTTCTCAATGTGCATGATGTCAAGATTATGCCGAAGTAGATTGTGTTGCCAATAAGGAAGGTCAAAGAAAATGCTTCTTTTCTTGAAAGGATACGGTCCATTCTTTTTTGTTGCTTCATTCAATGGTTTCCCAAAATCATTTTCAAAATTCTTTAGATGCTCAAATATTTCTGAACCAGATAAGGTTTTCGGTGCAATACCTAATTCTCTATTTCCATTAAAAGCTCTTCTATTCGCCCTCCACCGATGATTAGCACACAAAAACTTGCGATGCCCCATATATACCACTTTCTTGCTATGCTTCAAATATTGAGAATTAGTATCATATTGACAATATGGGCATCCAAGTTTTCCTTTAGTACTGTACCCTGAGAGCATTGCGTAAGCGGGATAATCATTGATTGTCCATAACAATGCGGCATGCATGGTAAATTTATCTTTTCTTGACGAATCAAACGTTTCAACACCTTCAACCCATAACAATTTAAGTTCATCAATGAGTGGTTGCATGAAAACATCGATTTCATTCCCTGGAGATTTGGGTCCAGGTATAAGCAGTGATAACACAGTGTATGCTGGTTTCATGCACATCCAAGGAGGTAAATTATACACCACTAATGTCACAGGCCACATGCTATACTTAATGCTCATGGTTCTATATGGGTTGAACCCATCACTTGATAAACCAAGCATGATATTTCTTGGCTCCATGGCAAATTGAGGGTGTCTCAAATGAAAGTTCTTCCACGCCAAGGCATCTTTTGGATGTCGAGATGTTCTATCTTCTCAACTGCTTTCTTCATGCCATCGCATTTCATTTGCTGTTTTGGAGCACATGTAAAGTCTTTTCAACCTTGGAATCAATGGAAAATGACGCAAAGTCTTTTTTGGAACTTTGCGACCATTAGGTAGTTTCATAGTAGTCACCTCAACTGACTCGTTCAATTTCCTTTTTCCTTTTCTACTTTCATACGCTTCAACATCATTTGTTACCCATCTGCTCAGTCCACACTTCAGACAAAAATCAGCATCGACATGATCTTTCCAAAATAGCATGCAATCTTTTTCACATGCATCTATTTTTCTATACTCAAGCCCCAATACTCTTACAATGCCTCTAGTTTCCTCATAACTTTGTGGGATCTTTGCGTCTTTAGGAAATGCCTTAATTAACAACTTCATTAGTTGACTGTAAGACTCATTACTCCACCCATTAATGCACTTCAAAGTGAAAAGCCTAATAATAAATGAAATCGTTGTCATTGACTCGCACCCGTTGTACAATGGTTTTTTCCCATCTTCAAATAATTCTTGGATCTTCTCTGTATCTTTATCCTTTGAATTTGCATATTCTTCTTCACTGAGAACAAACTCCTCAACTCCATCGTCTTCAAGATCACGAATATGAGGAAAAGTATCCATAAATAATGTTTCGATGTCATCATCAATGGTTCTTTCATTAGCATGTGTACTTGGGTTGTCTACACCACCATTGCACTCTCCATGAAGAATCCATCGAGTATAAGATGGGTTGAACCCTGACACTATCAAGTGTTCATACATGTTTACCCGATTTAGCAATATACAATTATTGCATTTCTTGCAAGGGCATAATGCTTTCCCGCTTCCTTCAACATTGGCAAAAGCGAAATTCAAAAACACTTCCACACCAGCGACATATTGTTTGCTACCTCTAGCACTATCAATCCACTCCTTGTCCATCTTACACACCTAATTGATTTGACAATAGCGATACTCAGTAGCTTATAGAAGTGTTGTAAATTACATAAATTAGGGGAACATTTAGGTCAATCTAAGCATATAACTACATTATAACATGACAAACACAACAAATTTCCATGTAAGTACATATAACTAGCAATTCAAAATTCAGTTAAAGGAATTTTGAGACTAACTAGCTATGCATGTCTGTTTTACTTGAATTAAATTATTTATTATACTTAAGTAATTTTTGACTTCTTTTCTGATAGATTAGCTGTAATCAAAGTACATAGCTATTCTTTTATTTTGCTCAAGTAATTTGAGACTTTTTTTTCTAGATAGTTGCAATTAATGTACAAAGTTGTGATAATCTAATAATAGGATAATAAACTCATTTTCTCATGTTACATCTTATATGCTATAAGTTTCAGTTTATTAGCTTCAACCATACCTATTTCATTACCTAATTATAGGACAATAAGTCAATTAACAATTACATATCTCATTTAGTAAGTAGGATGTAATTTAAGAGGCAATAAGTCTCTGTTTTCTGTTTTGCTAGTGAGATTGTTTTGAGAAGAAAGTAAAATTGGTTCCGAAGTTGCTCTGTATTGAAGTCATGAAACAGAGTGCTTGCAAATTTGGTGATTACACTATACAAATCACCTATTACCAGATTATGCAAGAACATATTGCAAAGATACAAATAGATACTATAAATATGACATGATGAGAAGAGATCAAAAATTAGAGTGAGAGTCACGTTGATAAATATAAAACATATACTTGTTGCCGAAAACGCAAAGGATCGTCGAAATTGCAAAGCCTTATCGCCGGAATTAAAGGAGCCCACCGTCGAAATCGTCCGGCCTCTAGCTCCTGAACCGCCGACCCTCACACTACTCGAATCGCCGAGCTCTTCTATGCCCGTATTGCTGAGTCCCTCCCTACCAAATTATCGAGTGAATCTGGTTCAATAAGCTGACTATTGGATTTGTAAAAATGCACAATTTTATTGTTCTTCTTTCATTCCATTTTTGTGGAAAAAAAATTTCTTCTGTTTTGAATTCACGCAAATGAGATCTGAGATAGTTAGGGTTAGTACTTTTGTTCCCAATTTTGTGAATAGGTGAGCTTTAAGGGCTATTTTCGACCTTTAATAATTAGTTTGGGTTTAGTGTGGATAAGTTGTATTTATTGGAAGTAAATGTGAGAGTTGTGTGGAATTATTTATTAAGATATTAATAATTCCCACAAATTTACTCATTCAAGTGTTAATTGTCTATACCATCATTTGTAAATAAAATGTTGCAGAACATATTATTTGTAACACAGTCGTAAATAATTAGCATCAGCTAGGACAATTTATTGCCAAATGCGTAACATTCGCAACTTAAGTACTCAGATGTTGCACAAATGTTGCTATTTAAGATTCAGATACGTATATTTGCATCATTTGACTGTAATGTAAATATCAGATGTTGCAAAACAGATCAAATCTACTAGTGTCGGCTCCTAAGATAAGAAAAGAAAAACTTGTAGAAGATCAATATTTAGTAAAAAGAAATTACTCAGCTTTTTTTTATGGAACTCTTTGAATTTGAAATATCTAATATAGATGAACGACAATAACATCTAACTTAATTATAATTGAAAGTAAGATCACAACTAAACAGAATGCGGAAACAAATATGAATATAAATACCTCCCGCCAACTTTATTGATTTCGAGTTCGAGTTTATGTCATTTGCTCGAATGGAGTGATGCTTCTAAATCGTTCTCAATCTCAAGATGATGATGTATGTAGCGTTTTTATGAGATTGATCAATTTAGAGACCAAACTATGTATTTATAGATCAATATTGCTCTGCCTATCACAAAACAATATATCACGTTCTGAAGCAGTTACCAAATGTCACGTTAACGTGATAATATATTTGTTGGACAATATAGATCACAATAGGTAGTATATCCAACTTACGAATTTTGAAATAGTATCCAATAAAATAGGATTCCTAAAATAAGCGGATAACTTACATTTAACTCACAACAGAGAGATTGCTCGTGTATCTTGAAGGAGCTGCAGAGAAGACGAGAGAAAGTGAACTTTTTATTTTGTCCCTGCTATCAACCACATTGCATATTAGGGTGTGTTTGGTTTACAATGGATTGAATTGTCCACGACATATATAGGAGTAAAATGTCATTAGAAAACTGACAATGAAATGGATTGATTGATGAATAGCAAGTGATTTTTTCTTAAAATTTATGGGCTGAACTTGGAAGCCCAAGTTCAATTACATAGCTTGAAAGTTGAGCCCAATATAATTTATTGGGCTTAGAATTAATTCACTAAAGCCCAATATCTTCTGTCTGAATCTCATATTTGACCCACCAAAACAGGATTTCAAGAAGTCCAAGTTTGTATTATTTAACAGTAATATTACTTCATTAATCATGATTTTTCTATTTGTACGTAATTTTGAACTATATTATTAGTGTGTGTCAGAGTCTTCAAGAGTATACAGAGATGACCTGAAATAGGGATGACAAACTGACCCGAACCGATAGAGATCGATGCCCTGTCCCGAAAGAAGCATGTGACAGGTATTTTTTGGATAACGGGATGGGGGCAGGGTCACTATAATCCGTCCGCTCCAAACACGGCATATTAAATATAGAATAAAAAAGGGTTTTGAACATAAATATGATTAGTATGATTTTATATATTAAATTTATGTAACAATTGGTTAAATAAATTATAATGTAATATTTTTGAATGATTATTATTTTATTTAATATACTGAAAACTAAAAATCATCACGTTTTTGAGATTTTACACAATTAGTAATATAATATTTTAAAAATAGGACGGGTACGGGTCACATGGTATACTCATCCCCAAACATGACACGTAATAAAGCGGGGAAAATTTTCCTTATCGGGGAAATGAGGTCGATACGAAGCACATGGGCAAGTGTGAGTATTATAAAACCCGCCTTGTTACCACTTTTAGAATGGACATTGGTAATTTATCCATCGCTATTACGTAAGGGAATGATAACCGATGAGACACACAAACCAAAATTTCCTCTTTGCACAAACTTTATAGAGAGTTTGAGCGTTGTTACTCAAAATTAACTTAGTGACAACCAATCATGCACCTTATTATATAAAATTAAATTTGAAAAGGGGTTGACCTTCACTATTTATTCGCTAAAAATTCTAAATGGTAAGAGCATGACAAACTTTTTTCTCTTTTCTCTCTTTTTCTTCCAGATAATGTTCACATAATCTTTTCTTTCTCTTCACTCACGGTATAAAATTTCTTCTCTAGTGAGTTGTTTTCGACCAATATTTGATGTATTATACAATGCATTGTTGATTGTAACGTGTTTGTATGTTTGTTGTTTAAAGAATTTTATAGAGATGTTTAGGACTAATTGTTAAATTTTAAAATGAGAATACTTTATGGTTTATATTTAAAGTTAGAAATTGTTTAGGATTGAAATATGAAATATGATTAATTTAAGGGTATAAACCTAAATTAGTAAAAAGTTTATGGTTCAAACTGTAAATGCCACGACATTGAGGGTGCAATTAGTAATATGAATAATTTGGGTTATAATAATAAAAAAATGATAAGTATTTAGGGGTAAAAATATACAATTAAAGTATTTGGGGTAAAATTCAGAGATTTGAATAATTTTGGGAGTATAAGCTTGAATTTGTAATTAATAGGAATATAAATGTAAATTTTTTAAAACATATGCTGACATGTTGAATAACAACATAAACATCAAACCAAATTATTTAGTGCTATTATAAAACATAACTAATATGTTGTCCATCTCAAGGGATATTGGAGCTACAACAGTAGTACCATACCATTGCCCATTCATGTTTGTGTTGTATTTAAGCAAAAACTTTTCTCAAGTAGTTGTTAGTAGTGACCTCCCACTTGGGTAACCACTTTTCTTGTTTAATTCCAATACATAAATATATATATACACACACACACACATACATACTAGGACCACTCCCAACCAAGTCCCAAGTCCCAAGTCCCAAGTCCATCCACTTGTTGTATCAAATTATTTTTCTCTCTTTCTTTCAGTTTCAGCTTGGGACAAACCCAGATTCCTCCTATCTACCTTTCTGCTCTTCCTTTTTCTTTCAAAAGTCTTCCATAGTCCCATTCTTGGCCTCACATTTCCTCTCACCTTTGGGTTTCTTCTGAGCTATTTTGCAGAAAACAGAAACACCAAAACATAACAATAATGGAGGCCAAGCAAGCTACAAGGAGAACATTTCTAGGTCATTGTATTTGTATTGATGTGAGACTAATCAATGAACACATGAGAGCTCCATCCACCTACCTCCTCACTCAACAGCAGCTAAGCATTGATGGGTAGGCAACATACACAGCAACCCATTTCAGAAAACATTCCATTTCAAGTCTCTAAAATGGCACCAAACTTGAGGCATGCATTCAAACTAATAGGATAGAGGAAAATTGATCTATCTATGTATTGGACCACAAACAACAGAGGCCACTGTGACCATCCATAATGTTTATGACCACCTATTTCACATTCAATTCCAAGGCTTTTCAGAATCATACATAGCTGTGTTTTAATAACTTCCTCTGTCATGTCCAAATCACTTTCTTCTTTATTAGCAACTACATCCATTGTGGTTGCATACTTCATGATTATTCAGTAACATTCCAAGTCATTTCATGAGAATGTGTCTGTCTATTTACAAAGGTCAAAAAGTATATAGAACCACACATTTCTATCACAACTCCTTAATATAAGATTATACATCATGTGTTATATAGCTCTGTACAAAATTATAGCTCCCAAACCCCAAGAATCGTATAGGAAAAAAGTGAAAATTAATTTGAATGAAGCAACAGCTATTTATGTGTATAGAAGGTACCTAAAACTGAACTCATACGGCGTAACTTGGACAAATTGTGAGAGATGGTCATTTCTTGCTCTCTCAAGGCACTTGATTGCTTCTTTTCCTAGTTCGCTCGGTAACTGAAGGCAGATCCAATCAAGTAATGACTCTGAGTCCTTTGCAAAGTCGAGTAAATACCAATCCAACAGCTTTGGGACTCCAAACTTCCTCGTTGAATATCCAACTGCAGCCTGTAAGTATTCTCTTTTTGCCGCTTCTAATTGATTCTCGACCTCAGCTGCCGTGTACACTCTCACCTTCATTGAACAGAGTAGGAAAAAATAAATCAAAACTAGCATAATATGATAGAACTGTCTAAGTTGCTATCTGTGATGCAAGAATCAATTGGTGCCAGGTATCATTTAATTCTTGGGTTGATCAACTTGATATGTTGGGGAACAATATCCTATGAACTTGAATCATTATACGTAGAGCTGGTTGGCACAAGGTTTACTATAAAGTTGCACGTAACTTGGGACCACTGCTGAGATCTTTAAAGTTTTGCAGAAGATAAGCCGGTGTGAGGTGGATCAAACCAAACTTATTCACCCAATTAAGGAACTTACAGAAGGGGAGGACCAGCTTCCACAGGAGAGCGCAAATGTAACCAGCGGTTCTGATAACTCCAACCCAAAGATGCTTCTTGTTGTAATGTCATCATTCTTTCCACCCTTTGAGAATGTCTGGTAAGATCTTAAGAGTATGAGACATGCTGAAAAAAAATATTTTAAGGAAAGCATTTACTGCATAATTGAAATGAAACCACTTACATATATCGAATGATAAGGCAATCTCAAGATGAAATGTTCGATGGTTATTGCATTTAGAAAATGTCCCCCAACATTTATAGTTGCCTAAACAAAGGAATTTAACAGAATATGTTATTTTCATGGGATATTGGTTCGCGAAACGTTATGAATTAGCAATGAGTACTGTGCTATCAAGTTGAATATCAAGGAGGGACTTTTTCGGTTCTGAAAGAAGTCTCTGCTGGATCCAAATGGTGTGTGCGGTATGACATATGCTGATTCTTGAGAAGAATAAATGAAACTTCAAGATAGTCAGTACCTTTTGCATCAAAGAAACAACCATATCGGGGCTTTCTGGTATTCCATTTTCAAGGAATGCCTGGAACAAATATAGCAGTTTAAATGAATAATTGATTCCAGTAAGTAAATGAGGCACAGAAAATCACAAAGCATAGAACACAATAAGCCATTTGAAAACAAATAAAGATTTTAGAATTGTAGAATTTCAAGTAAGGGCACTCCTGAAAATTATGATATAGAAAGACCTCACATACATTCATCATGCAAGAGTTATAAACATTGATCCAGAACGCAAGCTTCTCCTGGTGATTTAACTTTTGCAAGTTGACAGAAGCTAGTTTCCCAAGAAGGAGTCTGAGAATTCACAGTATAAAATAACCAAAATTCAATATCTGTCCATGGTTAGTGTGTAGAAGAGAGAAAATTGTGATTATAGAAGAGCTTACTTCAATCTACGAACTAGAAACAAACAATGTGCCATGCGTTTTGGGTTGATTGAGCCAGCTTCAACTGCATAGAGGTGCTTATAAGGACCAATGTCTCTCTTCCCAAATTCTGAACAGATACCATATGGATCCTTAAAATCTGTGTCCTTACTGCTTTCATGTGATGCTAATGTCGATATGGATTGTAAACTTTCGATGGAACCCCGATTTTTCATCGAGCTCATTCTTAAGAAAATGCTAGACAAGCACCCTAGAATGCTCTCAGAAATTTTGTTTGGACTGTCATCTCCTGAAGGTTTTTCATCTGGAATAACAGGAGTTCTTGATTCTGCATTTTCTTGGTCTGCTACTCTACATTCCGGCTGTACATTCACATACCTCATTTATTCTCTCGCATAAAATTAAAATTAATCATGCTTTAATGAAGTAATATACTAGCACTAGTATACACACCTGTAATCTCTGAGGCTCCAAACACTGCTCTGGTGATCTATAATCTACGGTTGGTTTCTTTGCTGGAGTTCTGACTGGTTTAGGCGTCGAATACCCCTTGTTATTTTTAATGGAAGTGGTGCAAGACTCTTTTTGTTTCCCATCTGCATAAACATAAATAAAGGGAATAAAATTAAGGATTCTCTTGAAACTACTGTACCATTCAGCAAATGCTTGATTGCTCTGAAAGCTAATGGGGCAGAATCTGAAGCATACCGGCCAGAGATGATAAACTCCTCGAAGCTAGTGCTGCATTGCCTACAGCAACAGGTTGAGGTAAAAGCTTGATTTGCTCTTGTTTTGGATTCTTAGTTGGTTTTGGTTCATACAAATCAGCTGAATTCTCATTGTTCCTCTTGGAAGATGCAATGTAGACAGCTTCTTGGTACAAGCCTTGTCTGTAAAGCACAACCTGTTCTTCGAGGCGAACAACCTCCTCTTCCAAAACAGCCACTTCAGCAAGAAGCTCTAGTGTCTGTGCATAACCACAATTCACAATTCACATTTCAGAAAAAGTATTCTACTTGAAAACATAATGATGCAGTTCCAAAACATTCAAATATACCAGTGAATGATCATGCAAATTGGTTTACATCAGTTTCTCATCCAGCTATGATTGCCATTGCAATACTAAAATTGTTCACATTCTCACAACTGACAAACAAGTTTCATTTTGGAATTGCTTGAAAGAATCTAATAAGGTTATGGTGAGTTACTAACAGGAGAAGGAAGATACGGAGGAAGGCGAGGTAGAGCTCCTAAAGGTCTACTGAAAGCTCTCTCCAGAGCTCTATGAATGTTCTCCTCGAGTCGAAGCTTCTTCTTCAGCTTATCAACCTGAAAATTAAGAAGGGGTGAATTTTCAATCGATTAATAATCAGCTAAATGGAATGAGTGGCAAAATCATGTATCAATTGGTATTGACAAACTAATTATAAAATTGGTACATCTTGCTGCAGTGCCAATTTCCTTTCTTTGCTCGATGCTCGCCGGCTTCTAGTGGATTTTGCAGCATCAGTTAGCTTCATCTCCTGCTCCTCAACCTTCCCCTTCTGGAAAACAAAGATATATTTTGATTAAGAACAGGAAAATAACAAAGAAAACCAGGGCCCCATTATAAACAGCAATCAAATAAGCCAAAAAAATATTTTTCAGGAGATAAACACAACTTATTGAATCAATCAACCCAAACAAAGAAAACAATCTAATTTTGCTGGAAAAGGCATTTAGTGGAGGCAGGGGATCCAGAAGAGGCATTTTCTGGATCAAAATTGGAAAACCCATTCCTGCACAAATCAAATTGGCCTACATTTTCAGAATTTCTGCAAGATTCCAGTGTCCTCCTAGCTGAAGCTGAGGCCATAACCTTGAGTGGAGATGAAAATTAAGAATACTAACAACTGAGAATTGTGTCTCACACTGCTACAGTAGAAACCGTTTTTCAAAAAAACCATAAAAATATTAAAAAGAAAGACTGATAAAGCAAAAAGACCCAGTTGAGTTCATTGATTAAAGGTAATTACTTTTTCATGCTTCATAGGAGATTTCATAGGCTGCAGCCTGGTTCTGGCTCTGGCATTCATCTTCTTCGATAAATCAAAAACAATCTGCAGCAACATTAAATACATGAATCAGAAACACCAAAAAAGAAACGCTAGCTCAATTGAATTGGGTATTGAAAGCAAATTAAACAGACAGACCCTTTAGAAAAAGCTGATCACATCAAGAAAAAGACGAAATCGGACACAACCCATTAAACAAATCACTCTAATAATCTAATCTAATCTATCGATCTCTGTGAAGCTAGCAAGAAACCCAGAGAAGGAAATGGCATGTAAAGAAGCATCCCATGTATTGAGAAGTGAGACGTGTTATATATATGATATGATATGATATGAGAGAGAGAATAGATTTGGGAGAGGAGGAGGAGGAGGAGGAGGAGGAGAGAGAAGGTGGGTCTGGTTGTTATAGTAGTAGACAAGCTGCTCTGTATCTTCCAGAGCTTCTTTGAAAGATTTAAATAATGGAGAGAGAGAAAGAAATGGGAGTGAAGTAGTGATAGCTCTGATGGGTGTATTGTATTGTATTGTATTGTATAGTGAAAGGTAAATTGGTTGGCGCTACAAAAAAGGAGGAGGAGCTAATCTCCCTACGAGCTATGGGCTATATGGGTGGTTGTTTTGTTTGTACAAGTAGTAGGCAGGTACTTCATTCTCTTTAATTAATTAATTTCTAGTTACTTCAAACACTTCCTTCCTTGTACTTCTTAATTACTTCTATATCTTTTCTTTACATGACATGAGTCTCATAATTACTGGTATTCAGTTTGTTTGTTCTAGAATAAGTATACTCTTTTTCACTAAGCAATCTAATAGTACGTAGTTTGGGCAAATCTTGGGTTGAGTGGAGCTGTTGCAGTTGCTAGAGACTGTAAAGGTCAACGATTGGAAGGTGTCTCGGCTTTTATCGAGTTTGCTAGTTGTGAGTTAGTTGAGTTATGGGGTATTTTTTTGGCGTCTACTTTGAGTTGCTCTCATGTTATTTTTGAGTTTGATGCTAGCATTATTATTAGTTTATTGCTTATGGTTGATGTTCATTCTCAACTTTGGAGAACCTTGATCTTGGAATGCAGGCAAAAGTTTGATTAGTTGATGAGCATCAGGTTCTCTCATATCAACAGGAAGGCTAATAAAGTTGCAGACTTATTAGTCCGTTTTTGTTTTGTTGATCCTATTTCAAATTTATGTTTTTTGCTTCACCCGCATGTGGGTGCCACTACTTTATTATCAAATGATTGTATGAACGTCTCTCCTAGAGGCTTTGCTATTTTGCAACCTCTTTAATCTGTTTATGTTTTTTTACCATACACAGTACTCTCAATTTCACAACATAAAAAATTATTTTGAAGTATAAAATAAGTGAGATTAACTATTAATATCTAAAATACATATTGGTGTTACCAAAAAAAAAAAAAAACAAAAACAAACGGAACAACAATACAAGACAAACATAAGCGTTGAGGTATGGGAAGTTTAGGAAAGTTACAGGAGGTGGCTAGGGTTTGTGTTGTGGTGTTTGTGGGTGCATGTGGACCGAAGAATGGGACCCGGACCAATCAGAAGGATTGGGTAAATTGCGAGGGTAGGGTTATCGCGTTGGGGGACAGTCTGCGAAGTGATTGGAAGAAGGGACGATGTTTGGAATTGGCGGGGTGTGGGGTGGATGGGTTATTTATTGAAGGAGGCTAGAGGAGAAGGTCAGGTTATGGATACAGGTGAGGGAATGTGGGGTAGTAGAGGGGGAGGTCTGGTGGGAGAGCGAATCAGGGGTGGGTGGGGTATGCAGGGACGGGAGATTTAGGGATACTGACCCTTTGGGAAGAGGGAGATGGAGGGATAGTCTCTGGAGCAGCTCAGCAAGTGTCGGTGGTACTAACCCTGGCTAACGTTGGCCTTTTCTTGACGGAGTCATTGGTGTCGATCGCAAGGATGGTGACAGTTTGAGTGCCCTTGATGAACATGTGGATGCGGCTTCACGGGTTATCGGAGAGTTGTCGGAATGAGTCAGGGTCACAGCTGGTTGTTACAACTACAGGGAGGTTTGTTGATTCTGACAAACCAAGAGGTCCAAGTGGAAGGCTGGATTTCACAAGGATCTGACTTTCAATGGACGTTGAAGCCCCTTGAAGGTAGAGGTCGAAGGTCCGATCATTGGGAGATGGTTAGATATGGGTAAAACTCAGGTATGGGCACTTCTTCCGTCTCTGCTTTGTGTGCGGTATGTTGGATCATGACGAGGAAACTTGTCGGGTCCATCATGTACTAATGAACGACGATTGTGAAATGCCATATTTTGGACACCCTGGAGTCTCAAAAAGAAATGTGAGTTCGGCCTATGCGAACAAAAGGCTTCGTGGAGAGGACTGGGAGCCACCGGATCAGGTGGCCGGGGTGAAGAATGACCAAATTCTTGGATCAAAACTGATCGAAGCTATGGAGAACCAGAACGAAGCTACTATTGTGACTCAAAAACGAGCATGGGCAAAGATACTAGAGGACCCGAACCCCGAGGAGATGAACAGGACTACAAGAGAGGAGATGATGGAGGGGGAGGAATGAG
>JAYMTK010000418.1:0-22818 GCA_036897405.1 Pelargonium myrrhifolium
GTTGACTCTAATAATAAGACTCAAATCAACCCCCAACCGACCAAGGGAGACCTATTATTCCCTCGACGGGATACAACTCACTCTCACTCGCATCAGGGGGGCGGATCTCACCCCCATCAAACACCAATCACTCAAAAGGGCGGATCCTTGAGCCACGAAAACGCTTTTCGGATTGTCATCCCACTTTGTTCTCTCGCAAATTCCAATGCAATATACTCATCCTTGCTTGACTATTATGTGTTTGCGAAATTCTGCCGAATCCGCATTTAATCACCTCAAGACGAAGAGCCCCAAACCCGCAATAACCTGATTCACCATACCCCTAAGCAAAAAGAAAAAAAGAAAAACGAAAAGATAGGAAAACCAGCAAAAAACTTGAAGCTTACCAACAAAACTCCAACAACCGAGCTTCGGTCCTCGCTCTGTCTTACTCTGTTGGCTCTTTGCATGATGTTGATCCCCCTGGTGTTGCATCTCTACCGCTGCCTACTACCTTTTAATAGTTATTAAAAATTTTCAATAAACTTATATGAGTTAATGCACAACTACCCATAATATTAACGTTTAATTTTGCACCATTGTGGATGCCATGAGTTATGACCATGAGTTAGGGTTGCACTTTTGTTGACTAAGAAACATAATTATTTTCCCTCTGAGTTTTGAGATTGAGCATATGTTAGATTAATGGATTGAAAATTAAAATTTTGATTTTTTCTTCTTTTTTGAATTTATAGATTGGATATCATGCTTTGTAAATTTGATTTTGATTTGATTTGCATTTTATATAATATAATTATATATGGTTTGATTGTGCCGTTTACTTTACGACTATTTATGGGTACTACAATATGAATCGTTATTTTTATTTTTCATTTTGTGACAATCAAGCAGCACACATATTGCATTCAATCCCTTTTTCATGAACGCGTTGAATTAAATATGACTGTCACTCAAGTTTGATTAACTACTTCTTTTTTGTTATCAAGAGAGAGGGTAACCCTAACCGCTCTCTCTGTCGTGCATCTTCAACAATCAAACAAGCACCTTCATGGATTTTGAAAGATATTAAAGATTATTGAGTAGGACTTTGAAGCAGTGTCGACGGTGAGTACCAGCGGCGTCTCGGCGAGGTTGTTTTGCTCTGATCATCATGGACACTATCAAGAATGGAGAGGATATGACGAACCCCCCGACGACGAGGCCTATGGGATAAACAGGAGTTGGGAGGTGAACAGGAAGGAGACGAAAAGGCCAGGGTTACCAAAAAATGGTGCGATAGAAACCAAGGAGGGGCTCAGGAAGCTTCCGGATTGAGGAGGTCTCAGAATCGGGTGGCGGCTGGGCAGGGCTCTTTTTTATTATTTTTGTTGTTATAGTTTTCATTCACTAGTTGTAGGTTATGGTTTGTTTTGCTTTGTTTGGACGTTTTCTGTTGTTTGCTTTTGGTTTTATCTTTGGTTTGCACTAAGTGGGCAAAGCCGTATGTGACATGATCTATTTTAGGATCGTTTTTTTGCTCCAAGTTTTTGGGTTAGATTTGGAGTGTGATTTGTGGAAGGAAATGTTTATTCGCGTCCAATGAAGCTTTGAGAAATTAAGGATGTTATTCATCCTTATTTTCTAGGCCGGGATATAGATGTGTAGAGAGTGTCTTTATTGTACCATTGTATCTATTAACAACGCATTTCAAGGGTTAATACAATTTATCATTTCGGGTAAAAAAATTTGACTATCACTTCGTTCGTGATAGATGCAACAATGAACTCTTGTGGAATTCATTACTCATTAGCAACTTCAAACCGTCACGCAACTTCAAACCAACTAAACTACGACGTCGTTTCATTGTTTCCATTTATATCCTGAACCGCAAGTTACAGTCATTTATTGAACATCACTCTCTTACCTTTCCCCAATTTCTTCGACTTCATTGATTTCCCTGAATCTCTGCTATTTTCATCAATCAATTCAAGCGCAGTTTCACTCCCAGTCAATCAGCTATGGGCAAGGTCAAGTCTTTCAAGGACGAGTACAGTTTCGGTTCGTTCAATTTTCCCAATTATCTTTTCTTTTGATCAATCTGTTCTTTTTTGTTAATCTGAATTTGATGATTTTATAGTTCTGTGGTGCTTCATGTAGATGAGAGACTTAATGAATCAAATGATATCATCGCCAAATACGCAAATAGGGTTCCTGTAAGATTTCCAACAACCCCATTTTATCTAGCTCTTTTTTTCTTTAGGTATATTTATGGCTCTACCATTAGAGCTGCCAATCGATGTGGTAACACGATCCGAAATTAGCGTGTTTGGGCTCAAACATTTTGTAACGTGTTGTGTTTGTTGAGGAGAACCCAACACACTTAGTAATTGTGTTCGTGTTGGGCCTCCAAAACAGGCACTCACGATTAAATAATCGTGTCAGACAATACACAATTTAGGGTATAACATTAAATTATTATAATAATGTGTCAAACGTGTTGGTTTGTGTCGTGCCAAACATGTTGGTTTGTGTCGTGTTAAACATGTTGGATAGAGTTGGGTCAAATGTGTTGGGTTCAATCATGCGTAATGTGTTATGTATTCATAATTGTGTTCGTGTTCGTGCTGGATCATGCAACACACAACCTTCAGCATGACATGAACACGACATGCACACAAGAATTGCTAGCTCTATCTATAATAAGTGCTTGAATTGCTATTTATGGTGTAATTTTTTTATCTATATCAGTGTCTAAGTTACATCAACATCAGTGCATACTTGTCAATGTGTTTTAGAGTGTAGAACTCATTCAATCATTTTAATTTTAGAAAAGAATTGGCGGATACCAGAGGTGTTTGACACATGTACTATTAGAAACATTATTTGAAAATTGGGGGACACGTATACGAGGAGGGTCCGAGTGTCCAAGTGTTAGATACGTATCAGACACATGTACGTTTAGAAGATGAAAGAGTCCATCTATACATCGTAGATACTAACTTCTTAATTTTTCTCAACATGGAAACCAAGACACTCATTTGGGACGTAGGGAGTCGTTTTTTTACATTTTTTGCGTAATCTAACTAGTTTCTAAACTAGGTTTTAGATTGAGATTTGATTTTTATTGGTCAGTAGTGAATTTTGGAACTCCTTTCATACTTGTGTCAAAGACGGATGGATATGAATTTGGAATTTAAATCACAGACTCCCTCAGGTGAGAGGGCATTCTATGACATTTTTTTCTCATGTAATAATGACGTCCTAACCCTAATAACAAGGAAATCGGATGTTAGATGGGATGCTACCTCAGCTGCATGGAAAAAACGTGTCATTAGATCAAATGTACCAATCCATCTCCTTGAGAACATTTTTTTCTCATGTAATAATGACCTCCTAACCCTAATGACAAGGGAATCGGGTGGTAGACGGGGTACCACCTCAGCTACATGGGAATAACACGTCGTCAAAGTAAATGTACCAATCCATCTTCTTAATTACATTTTTTTCTTGTGTAATAATGGCCTCCCAACCCTAATAGCAAGGGGATCGGACTGTAGATTGCGTGCCACCTCAGTAAATGTACCAATCCATCCCCCATAAAAAGAGTTTAGTTGACTTTATTAAAAGGTTGTGTTATTGGATGTGGAAAATAATGCATAATAATAGTATCAGTCATTGACTCATTGGTGATGTGTGACATGGGTGCTTTGTTACAAAAAGAGTTTCTTTGATGATTACCTTGTAGTTCATGCCCTGTAAATCTTCATTGACCATCTTAACTAAAGTGTTGTTTATTTTGAATGAAAAACTTCTTTGATGAGTCACATGTTGATTGAAGAGTCGCATGTTATTACCTCTCTTTTTTTGTCTCTCTAGTTAGAAGTAAATAATACAAGCTTTTATTAAAGAAAAAAGTTGCCTTTTACTGTGAGGAAATTTGTATAGCTTCATAAACATAGTAGGGTTACATGGCTTCACCTTCCAGAATTGACAGATCAGTAATTATTTGTGTATGTATAGAAATGCATTTTGATATGAGTTCCATTGCATTTGTTCTCTGACAGGTGATCATTGAAAGATATGCAAAAACAGAGTTGCCGGAAATGGAAAAGAAAAAGTAGGTTCTCGATGCCATAATTCTCATATTTTCTCAGGGTTAAAGTTTTAAATGATCCTATAACTATAGTCTATACACACATAATGCACTCGATCCATTTATAGTTGGAGGATCGTATATAACTCTAACCTTAAACTAAATTAGCGTGCTATATATGAAGGAATCCTGGTGTGGGCATGTAAGGATTAACTTGATTTTCTTTTATTCGTGAGATTGTAAGTAGTTAAAGCTGATGAACTTTGGAAGTTAAATGATTCAAACCTATCTTAAATTCTTAAGGGGAAGTTGCATTTGTTGCTGATGCAACCCTTTATTGAAATGACAGAAGAATTGTACAAAGAGAACCCTAATCTTTTAGCGATTTCTCGACTGGTCAAAACATGAGCTAAAAATCAAAGAAGCTGCATGACAGCTATTTGCTACTCCTCCAAACCTTAGCTCAAAATAAATGCGAAACAAAATATTCAAAAAAATCTAATAAAATGACCAAAACAATGTCCAAACATAGAAATGCGAAAATAGAGGCTATGCACTTAGTGAAGTTCATTGGCTCATTTCGCTTAGACCGAGCAAATTTCAGCTCAACATGTGAACTTCTGGGCCCATATGTGTCCCATCTCCTGCATCAGATGCTGCTATTTGCATTTGCATTTGTAGAGGATCTTATATGTTCTATATGAATTACCGGTTTTGGATTGAACAAACTTGTTCTTTCATTAAATTTCCATTGTTTGTTACATTATGAAATCTAAGTGTATGTAACAATTTATCAATATTTGTGGCACATGATTGTAATCACTCACTATCCTCCCTTGTATCATCTAGATACCTTGTTCCTCGAGATATGTTTGTTGGGCAGTTCGTCCACATCTTAAGTAGTAGGCTACATTTACCACCTGGAAAAGCACTGTTTATTTTTGTCAAGAACACGCTACCTCAGTCAGGTAAAAACTAGGCGTTTCGATGTTGTCACTGATGTAATTTATTTAATTCTAATGTTGCATGGTGAGAACTTACCTGGGAACTAACATGTGTTGTTAATGATTATTGTCGACAGCAAGCCGGCTAGACTTCATATATGAGTCTTTCAAGGACGAAGATGGGTTTCTGTACATGTACTACAGCTCTGAGAAAACATTTGGGTAAACAGCGGATGTGAATAAATATGTGGATGTACATTCTCGTGCCTCAATTTAACCTGCTTAAATGGCTCGACTTAACCTCATTTATTATTGTTTTCTGTGAATTTCACTTGTATATCTTGTCGATGCTCTCATGTGAGAAAGCAGGTGACAGCAGTAAGAAAGTTGATGTATAAAAATACACTGCATTAGTTTCTCAATGCTTATCAACCATATGTGCAACAACCTTATCTCATAATTTTGCAACCGTATGTGTTTACTAATTTCTGCAAGGTAAGTCTAATGAGCACTTGATTCTAACAAATGAAGGGAATTGAGTAAGTGGCGTTAGGCTGAGATGATTTCTGGAAACGGTTACAAACACTTGTACAAAGCAAGTGGTTGATTTTATTTGGTCCTTGGAAGTTTTAAGTTCGAGTCTCGTTGTTTGTACGCTTGTTGATGAAAAAGAGACGATGAATGGAGATTATTACTACAATATTATTAAACTACTCCTTCCATTTTTAAGTGTGTTATCATTCTTTTTTTAGAAATTAAGAGTCTCTTGAATTTGGTCAAACACATGCCAATGGGATATTAAAACTAACTTCTTTTTTTCTTTAGAATCATTTTGGAAGAGGAATGTATGAAGTTCTTTTAAATATTTAAACATAATAGAAAAAAAAGATATCATTCAGTATATTTCTAAAATCACATATTTATGAGTGTTATAATAGACTCCATTAATTGATAGAAGTACAAGTCAATTTGCCATTCATTCGGATAAATGAAGTCTCAACTTGACGTGACTTGAAACTTGAATTGTCTGCTCTAACTAGGATTAGAAGTGTGTCGAATTAGAAGAGAAACTGTGAGGCGAAACTAACCGGAAATGTGTTGAGCTAGAAGAGAGAACCCGAGACGAAACTAAGCGACTACTATGCGAGAGGTGCACGACCCAAATAATTTGTTGACGTGGCTACCACGTGGTAGTAACTATCCTACATGTATTTTGGGGTCTTTACTTAATTATAGGGTATTATGCCCATAAAATAAGAGGACCCCAGGGGTGGGATATGTTTGCAAGTCTCAGCGTTCCTCGCACACAAGCATACATTTCCAAGACGTGCACGTGAAAGCAAAAGTTGTCATTTGCATAAATCATATAGCTGTTATTTACATACAACATATAATGAATGCATGCCAAAGCACCAAAAATATGGTCGGTGCAGTCCACCACTCTCGTCAACACCCACATGGAGGCATAACGAAAGTTTGGAGTATGAACATAAACTTGGAAAACCCTCAAATTGGTGATTAATTTAAGAGAGAACCATATTGGAAAATGAGGTACATACCTAACAGCAAATTCTAAGATGACCGTCCTCTGTTCCAACAGCAAACAATCGAGAAAAAGGTAGGATACTGATACATGATAACACGGACAAATTTCTTGTTCCCTGCTCCGCCATGTATAACTTGTGAGGTATAACCCGATGCTGCCCGTCCTGCCACCACGCATTCACGTCATTTCAGATGAAAAACTTGAAAGTACCAAACAGATAAAGCGTAAAACAACACAATTCATGTACTAATACAACACAGTAATTAAGAAAATGAAAAGGAAATGCGTGAAGATACAAACAATTTGCATAACCAATTTAACATCTTGAACCAGGGCATATAACCATTTTCTGTTCTTAAAACAAAATAATACTGGTACTCTTCACTGTGAAAGCGTGGAAATAGACAAGCACACTAAAAGACAGTTGCAAGTAAAACTGCCATGTTAAAAGGGGCTATCATATTCTAACCGAAAAGAGACTACAAATTTCCTTCCACATCGTAGCCTTTTCATATGATTGGTTAGTATGGTAATATGCATTTAGAAATCTTAATACAATGGAATTCAAATTATAAGCCACAATGCTATAACGGCTATTCTCTCGTATAAGAACATCCTATCTCATCTAAAGTGACTCGAGTACTTAAATCATCATTTCATCAGTATCTATGTAAACAAACAATAGGAGATCCGTTACACCACCTCAATATTTAGGTATTGCCAAAGAATTCTCAACTCAACATCAAACTCATGAAAACTAGAACAACTTAATCCTTCAATCATCACTAACAGTTGAGTCTAGGACATCGATGGTGAAGAAAGAAACATATACCAGGACATAAAAAGGCCCAATCAATGAAGCATGTCTAAATAGTTAAAAGCTTCAACCCAGATAACTAATTACTGAAGACAGGCTCCTGTAATTGATTGGGTGAGTAGAGAGATAGAATAACTCATTAACGCTGTAATCGTATACCTAATCTACAAAAACCATGGCCTACTGCATGCAAAGCAGGCAAGTAATTCCTTTTGATTAAACAAGCCATGTGTTTATATATGTATACCCACCTAGTTCTTACTAACAGAGGAACTACCAGCTATTATATATGTTGTGCACGCATATGACCTTAGTGATGCAGGTAAAAGCTCTAAGTAGAGATGGAAGGGAAGTAGGCTTTAATTTACATACTTCATTTGCAGATTTAGATAATGAGAAGAGTCCAATCTTATTTCTCGAAATGGAAATAACATCTTGGCCCCAAACCGAGAAACCAGATACACCTTCTGTATGGCCTCTGAAAACAGTGGGTTGAGATGGCCAGATCCTGCAGAAAAATTAGAGGCAGTCAGATTGGAAAAAGGTTGACCCAATATATTTTAGATACACTGAAACTGCTCCTATAAAGTTCTCCTTTTCAAAGAAAACAAGATTTTGAGCCCATATCAGCTAGTATGTAAAAGAAATTGTATCAGATAATAGTACTATTAGAAATAACTATACCCATGAAGCCACATAAGCATGAAAACTGAAGAGACTAGCTATTAACACTCACAATAGCTTTGACTTAAAGCAAGCTTTGCATTTAAGAGGGACCTCCTTGGAACTATTAGGAATCTAATCAAGATGAAAATTAACTATCTATCTTCATAATCAACAAAATAGTTGATGAGTATAATATAAAACTTTAATTGGTAGGTATAATAACGAGTTCAAATTCTTCTTGTTTATGCAAAGTTTAAGACCACCAACCTGCAGGTTAGCAAACTCAGAGGCCAAGGAGGGAGAACAGTTAACCCACTGGTAAAAGTGACCCAAAAAAGGGAAGTACCGGAGATCATTTGACAGGGAAAAATATACTGTTAGCATCACAACCTCTTGATTATTGAAAGCCGGGTATTCAATACACACTAGATAAACAGAATGCATTGCTAAGAAACCAGAGGTAGTCTTACTCAGGGAAGGATGCACAAGTCATCCAAATTGTTCACCCTCTTTATAGTTACCACTATTCTACACCAGCCATCAAAGTAGGACGGAAAAGAACATGGTTGACTGAGACGACATGACTTGGATAATTTAACTTAGTCAGTTACCACATATGTGTGTGTGTAACCATCTAAACCTGCCAACCTGGATACTTATTGCAGAAAAAAATTAAGTTCGCTTTAACCATGGAGAATGAAAAGAAGTTTCAACCTTCAAGAAATCAACAATGAACTATACCAGGAAAGAAACAAAATAAATAAACAGACAAGCTTGTTTAGCAATACCTTCTCAAATCCCAGATTCGTAAAGTCTTATCTAGGGAGCTGGAAACAAGCAAATGGTCCTCTGGTGCAGCTAACTGAAGAAAAAAAAGTTAATGAACACCACATTAAAGTGAAGTCTCTTATGTTAGGCAATTTAAAGATACCTTTGTAACAAATCCATCATGAGCTTTCCAAGAGGCAATAACGTTTCCACTCCTTGAGTCAAACATTCTGCAGTGACCAGAACTTAGTCCAGCTGCAATCCAAGACGGTCCAGTTGCATACATTTTATCTGACCCACATGAGCATATGGCAGACACAAGAGAAGCAAAACCAGATTCAACGGATTCACCCCTCCACATATGAAGTTTTTGACCTTGGGTAATATCAATAAATCTGTAGTATTATTGAAGTTCATAAAACTAAAATTTATCAGAATAAGAACATTTATCTATATCAGCTTCAAAGAAAATCTCAACACGCAACAATATATTTTAACCTGAGAGAACCACTTCCAGTGCCAACTACAAGTTTCTCAACAGACTCAAGGTGATGCATACAAGTGTACAGTCTCCCATCAAATGCACCAGTTAACATTCCACTTGCTAATGTGTTAGAGCTCAGCATACTCATGTTATCAGAATTAGTCTTTGAGGCAGATGATGAAGAGCTCAGAAGATGCGGAGCATCTGGTTCACCAAATACTGATATTAGCTTTCCTGTTCGGCTATTCCAAACATGTATCGTTCCATCACAAGATGCCATCCTCCCATCAGGCAAGATACAAATGTCATTCACAACCTGAAAGTTTCCCCATCAATTAAAGATACACATAATCACAACAATAATAGAGCTCAATGTCGATAAATATATTAATAACTGGAAGGTCCATGAGAAAATTTCAACTCATGGCATGCCTGGATATCTGAACGCCTTTATGATCAATTAGAATGGAAATATTGTATATAATTCCACTTCAAGTAAACACTAAACATGTAAAAAAGTCCAGTCATGTCAAAAGGAAGGAACTTCAGTAAAAGTGTTGTCACTTGTCAGAAAATGGTCTTCTTCATTTCCCAATAAAAGTAAGGGTAATTGTTCAATTGGATGGAATAATGGAGAAGCATCCGGGAAGGATACAAAATAGTGTAAATGCGTCATTAATAGATATTCCCCCCTTATATCCCCTTTTCAAGCATTGATTGATGAAGTGAACTGAAGTTTGTGATTGGGTAGTCCTTTTAGTCATACCATTAGATGATCCAGAAACACTATTGAATTTTCAAATAGAGCTGAAGCAAACATTTATCGATCAATTTCACCCTTTATTTATACCTTGTTTTTTAATAGTAGTTTAATGATTAGGAAATAGTTCTTTTAAGTTTAAAACAGTGTTTATGTAAGCAAATAAGGGAGGCCCATGGCATTTCAGAGTGAGGTACTTCATATTTCTCCAAACCTCAAAAGGGAATTGTTGTTTTCTACTCAACTTCTTCAGTACAGTCCTAGAATCATGGTGTGGGTAGCAAGTAAAAATTTGCTTTGGAACTGTTTTTCTTTTCTTTTTTCCCCAGCTTCAAAGAGGAAATCTCTTTCTTTCTATATTTTCACCCTCTTGCGTTGTCATTATATTTAAATTCGTTCAGAACTCATTAACAGTAACTATATAAAAAAGAAAAAATCAAAACTAAAAGAATAATGTTATTGCCAAGATTTATATTGTAAGGGTCCACATAGAAGCAACATAAAAGAACATACCTCCTCATGACCATAGTAGCCAGAAACACAGCTAATTTTAGCCAGTTCCCATTTCTGAACAGTTCCTTTAAACCCTGGACCAATTCCTGCAGTAAAAACTGTTGACTCATCTTCAGAAACAGCTAACGATCTTAATGCTCCTTGATGTGCACGAACTGAATATATGACAGATGCTCTGATCTTCCATGGAAGTTCATCTTTCAGACCCCCAACACGACCAAGGAAATCAGGCCCATCCCAGTTAGCAACCGGACTAGGGAACCAAAACCAGGGTTCATGCTTGAAAAAGTCTGGAGCTGCTTCACGCCTTTCAACAGGATTCTTATGTGAATCATCAGACCGTCTCTGAGGCATCAAGTTTTTGGTACCTCTATTTCCTTGGGATTGAGGAATTGACCAGCCAACCCCATTGAGCAACAGCTTAGCAGGATTGTAATCAGATGCTGAACCCTTGTAGGATAAAGGCCTTTTAGTGATGATATTTTCTATGCCACTTCTAGATGATTCTCCTGGGTATTCCCACTGCATCATAAAACATTCAGATTTGTGAAATACAAAATGTGTCGTGTGTGAGGGCGTCTGACAGATCATCATGTCAGCAAAGATAATGCATACCACTCTTGAAACCCTGAAGCCAGCATACCTTCCAATTATGATAACGTAAAAGAAACTGCTCAAGAAGCAACCATGTGGCACAACCTTGACGAAGTTTCTCTATTCCAAGAAGAGATGCAAACGAAGGATACAGTAGCAACCTGCAAATGATCTGGCAAACTTAATACAGAATAAAAGCAGACAAGAGTGCATAACAGAATATAGTTATTGAGTTACACCAGGCTTTTTCAAAAGAGAAATGCGATTAGCACCCACACAAGATCCATGCGGCTTTCAATTTGAGCCTCCCCATTAACTTTTGATTTGGGAAACTTCAACCTCCTGCCAAAAGAAGCAGTACGATTTACACTTTCCTGAGAAAATGCAAATTCATCAAATAGCTCCTTTAGTTGTGGCAGAACATGCAATGCTGTCAAGTCTGGTCCAATCCGATGACAAGTGGCCATGAGTGTAGTGGCAGCAACCTGCCAATGAGAAATCATATATTATTATTCAAGATTAGTTGAGTTAATTAGCTTAGTCTGAGATGTGTAATAGACAGTGAAGTAGAACTCCACAACAATCTTTACAAGAACCAATCAGTGTTGTATGAAAAGGAGAAAAACTAAACTAAAACCATAGAAGATAAACCAATGGAGATATTTGAACACCTGAAGCACATGAATTTCTAAATTGGTCTGCATAAGAACCATAACATGTAAGCAAATCCGATCCTGCATAAGCAAAGAAGACAAGCCATTAATTCCAACTACAGCATTCAGCATTTAAAGTAAAGCTAATGCAAGCAAAATTGAGAGCCAGATCCATACTTCAATCAACTCTTTTACAAGCACTTCACTTGGCAAAAGCACAACAAGACCATCTAATGTCATAAGACAATCAATAAGTGCTAGAGTGTTCCAGCTCTGCACAGGCTCAGGCTTATTCATTGATGAAACATCAATACATGAATGAACCGTGTGTTTGAGAAATGGTAGCAATTGCTTGACAACAAAGGTCTCCCCAAAAAGTCCACCTGAAAAATCAAAAGCATATGTAAAACATACAATGTCAACAAGCCATTACAAAAAACAGAAACAGACCCGCAACTAATGAATTGAGTATACCAATTCTAACTAGCACGTCAATTCCGTCAGGACAAAGTCCTTTCCCGAAACAGTGAATCAGAGGCAAGATTGTCTGCGAGAAACATCATTATTTGATTATAGATGAGAAATTGTGCTTCCAAACACATATACGCATAGAGAGATAGTGAATGATTCAAAATCTATGTGTTTTTATCTATGCAACATGAAGTTGGAATGGTAGAGTTGTATTACCTGATGAACTGTAATAGGTACACCAAGCTCTTCACTAGAGCCAATCAGCAGCACAGAAGCAGCTGCTGCAGAACTCTTATGAGGAGAAGAGTACAAATTAGATATTACCAAAGGATGCAGCATTTCCAAATATTCCTGTTTACCAATATGGTTCCATATCTCTCGCACAAAAGAGTCTTGGAGAAGAGAGACTTTCAAGTGTGAATAACCTGTTGTCTGAAATGAAGTCTCCTTAATTAGGAAGTAAACAAAAAAAGTTACATACACTACAAAGATGTTAAGCTACCAAGTTCAGAACTAGCCTGCAGAATTTTCTGGATAGCGGGTAAGATCAATTTCTTCACTGCTTTGGGTGTCAAACATTTTATGAATTCTTTCAGTATTATATAAGCCCATTCAGCTTCAGTATCAGATAAATGTGTCAGTACAAGGGGCAAGCAGTATGGAGCACACATCTCAGCTGAAAATGACCCCATAGCTTTCAGAGCCCCTTGTTTTGCAAGATTTGATGCATACCGAAGACGAGATTCATCCTTAGCTAAAAGCTGAAGAGGAGCAATAAACAAGTAGGAGGACTTGATCGTTGCTGAAAAATATGGAGAATCCAATAAACTTTTGACAGATGGCCTCCTAATTATTTTGTAAAGAGAAGAAGAGTTCTATTCAGATACAATAGAGAAAACAATGAACAGCCATCCATCAACATTCAACATGTAGATAAAGCAAAGGAAAAAAAAAAAAATGAAAAACAATAAAAGAGTACAGGAAATAATACCTCGTCCACTCCTTTTGGATGCATGCTTCTACAAGTATTTTTGTCTGAGGAGAGAGTTCATGCACTATTGCAGGTAAGATGCCACTTTCCAAGTACACAGCTAATGATTTTGAATCGAAAAGTGGCCTCCTCAAATAAAGCTCGGCAATGACACAACCAACAGAAAATATGTCATCTGCAGCATTTTCAGATAGCATCCTCGAACAAGATGATTTCTGCTTCCAAAGCAATAACTCTTGATATCCTATGGAATGTTCATCATCCACTTCAATACGCTCAAGAAGATAATTCAAATCAATATCAGACGGTACCCCATAGAATCTGCCAGTATCAGATGATTTGGATGCAGGTACTTTAAAACTCCCAGGCGAAGACTCTACTACAGAAGATATGTCCTTGGCAGGATTTCCAGCATGGTAAGAATAAACAGGACTCAAATGCCTAGCATGTTCAGAAAATACAGATACCTCTTCTAATTTTTGTAAATAAGTAGTTTCTGGAAGAAGGGGTTTATCCTTCTCAGTTCCATTTACTTGGCAATGGAACACAGCTGATTCATGAGGGGTATCATCAATTCTACTGATAACACTACGACGAACAGGGTGCGGTCGAGTAAAAAGCTGGCGGCGACCCACTGACCTTGGCATTTTGGGTTCTGACGAAGGCAGCATAACATTCTTCGCTGAAATAGCTGGCTGACCAGACATTTTGTAACCAAAAGTGATATCAATCCAATCATGAATTTGGCGTGAAACCCGATCACTTTCCAAAGCATGTCGATGCAATATTATAAATTCCTCTCGACTTCCAGCCCAATAAGGTACTGCCAAATCAGACATGCCATCATGTTGAGAACAAAATATCTGGGGGTCACAGTAAAACTCTGGAATGCACTCATCAGGCGTCCATTGATAGAGTCTCTGCATTGTAGAAGGGTACTCATTAGGTTCATAGACTGATCGAACAGCCAAACGTAGAACACTCAAAGGTAACCTTCTTGCTTTGTAACTGCAGACTGCCAATTCAGAAAGACACTCATCCGATACATGATGTGGGACTTCAGAGGTTGAATAGGTGAAGTCCAACTGCTCATCACCTTTCGCCAACCTCCATTTGCTCTTACTTAAATCTCGCCATCCTGCATCAGAATTCTCATCAGGCTTTGTGCTAAAATCTATTACCCAAGGCATCACGGGATGAAAAGTGTGGTCTCCCCACCTTCTACCAGCCAATTGGTTTAAGATGAGTAGATACTCAAAATTACTAAGCTCTCCCCTCCACCAGCGATTAAACTCAGATGGCCAGTCCATTGTAGAGTTAAGCTTTAAATTAGCATAAAGAACTTGAGAACAACAACCCTCTGTGCAGCAATTTATCCCTGCTGAGGCAGTTAAGGTAGTGCATTCATCATCTCTTGAACTTGAATTAAATATCAACCTTGGCTTATCACATATGCGCAGCCAAGACCAACAAGAATTAGTCAACATTATGTTGGATGGGCATATATCACCGTGGGCAACCCCTAAACCATGTATATAAGCCAGTGACGATAACAATTGATAGATTAAAAAACTTATATGCCACTCAGAGTTTAAGGCATTGGGGCTGTAATGAAGGATGTTTTCTAGGGTATATGGTGTTTTTGGAAGTATTAAGTTGATACAACCAGATGTTCTGAGCATTCCAAGAACAGGAACTATGTTTGGATGCCTCACACAACCAGGGAAATTATTCTCCTCAAATGACGGTATCCCAATTAAACTCAAAAGATTTTTGCTATCCCGCCCTGTTGCTTTTCCTTCAACCAAGAAACTGAGTGAGCACAAAATGTGATCTTCCAGAGACTTAGAGAAGAAATTGGAAGCAAGCTCGTCAAATGTAGATGAGGAACAGCTGCCAATATGAGCAATTGGCATCAATGCAGTGACCGTCCTTGAGCAAGAATATCTAGCAGAATAGGTACAACTAGAAGAACATCCAGATCCTAGCCCAGTTAAGAATCTATTTCTGCCACCATCGAAAGAATATTCGGACCCACTCAATAAAGAATTTGCTGATGCAGATTCACCATTGAAATTTCCAACATCCACCTCTTCTTGATCTCGAGCTACTTCACTTATAGTTGCATTATCATTCCCACAAGTACCAATGCTTTCAGGAGTATCCACAATATACTCCTCACTGCAAATAAGAAGTGCAAAGACCCTTAGTTCCACAGTACGTTTATCTGGAATCACACGTACCCCTCAAGAGGTATATACCTTAACTTTTCCAGTGACCTAATGCTGATCCATCTAGTACTATTGTAAATTATAGTTCCCAGTTTCATAAAATATTGAGACGGTCACTAATCACAAGTATACATTTGAGTGCGACGTCTCTAGAGGTTATAATGCTTTGTAATTGCAGATATGCCCGTTCCAAATTAACTACTTCAATTCTTAGTTACATCCAACCATTCGAAGAAAATGTAAATGTTTCAAAGCCTAGCAGCACATTAGTCATTACGACCTCAAATTTCAACATTTTCGCAGTTAGGCAAATCAAAAAGTCTAATCTACTTCAATTTACTTTTCTTGGCACATTCAATTAAAAAAAGGTAAAAACGGTAAATGATCTTACATATATTTTTCAAAGCAATGATGCAGATGAGCAGGAAGATACTCCACTATAAATTGAGGAGCTGAAGCGTCTCCAACGGAATCAGCCATCTACACCAAACCATCAAAAAAGAAAAATCATACTAAACTTAATTCAAATCACTTGAAAGCTGAAAGCAAGCACCAATACAGTAGAGAGATAGAGAGACCTGAACAATGGCAGTGGAACCGAAGGGGAGAGCGGAATCGGAGATTCCATAGGAGAAGGCGAGTCGGTCCGAGAAATCGGACTTGATTCGGCTTTGAAGACACTCGAAGCAACTGTGCTTTACCATTTCTGACAAGCTCTACGATCTCTGAACTTCGGTGTTCTTCATCTTCAGCGCGAAATTAGAGGATTTGAATTGAGATTGGAGAAGAGTGAGGTTGGTTTGGGTTGGACTATGGTAGTCCAAGATTTTGGTACAGTCTTTGATGTTTGATCGATAGGTGGAGGAGAGTCTGGAATCTTGAGCAACGCTGAAATTGCAGTTTGCAAAGTTTCTAAACGGTGCGTTTCGAGTTCCGCAGATAAAATGCTACATACCTATGTGTCCAAACAAAGGTTCACACGTCAGTTTGTCTAACTTTTTGTTTTTTTTTTAATTGGAAAAGTGCACTAGGCAGCAGGCACAACTTTCATTAAAAATTCAACGGAATATAAGGAGAATTAACATCAATACTAGTCTTTCTAGTACTTAACCAAATACGATAAGAACCAATACTAATATTAATCTTGTCTCATACTTCAAGTATGTTTAAGGCCGACACTGGTATTGTCACCACATACTTTCTTGTTAGGGCCCCACCCCTTGAAACTGGCTTATGTCCCTCTTTGGATGAATGCCTATGTATGACACCTCCTGGGCTTTGGCACACAGTAATTGGCCCTGCGACCATTACCCGCCCAAAGCGAACTACTCCTTGCCCCAGGTTTCTAGACCCGAGAAATCAACTGAGACTTGCCCTAATCTCTTTCGGCCGCTACACAGACCGCCACAAGAATCGTTGCCCCAATCCCAACCACCACCAGAGTCATACTCATTACCATATTGAATCCCTTTCAACCATCACTGTCATCCACCAACAGCTTCATTTCTACCGCCCCCAAACAGAATTCTAACTCATTGGGAAATATCAACTGATCGGCCACACCATGTTCTCCGTTTAGTGTTGGGCGCAGAGCCAACAAGCCCCATGCGCTTTCTTTGCTCCATCACGCTTCCGTCACCCAGCCGGATGTAATCGTCGCTCAGGTTCCTCCACCAGACCTTACGCGCCGCATATCCTTCCCCAACGTTAGAGTGGTACAAGGCCAACTTCACCCCGATTCCAAACCACCACCAAACCTCATACCGTCAACACTCAAATCCACCGCCACCGCCTTTATTTGTATCGGCCAGAAGCCCAAACCTTGGTTTGTTTCCGTCCACAACCACCGTCACCAAATGTGTAACCGCCCCTCAATGACCACCCTATAATAACAACCCCGCCCAAATCTTACTTGTCACCAGCCACACTACCGTCGACACCAGCTTCGACACCGCCCCTCAACCCCACTATGTCGTCGCCTAAAGCCGCCATGGAAAAAACAGAAACCCTAATTTTCAAACCTTCCTTTGACTTCCTCAAACCTAAGCGTTTGGTAGTAACTAACTTATTAGTTATTACCCACAAAAAACATTTAATTTTTAAACTTTTTTTTGTTTATTTTTTAAGAGCTTGTTTGGTAACCCTACTATAAAATCAGTCATGTTTGGTAATTCACGATGGTAAAGAGCTAAAAGTTGAGTTTTTTTGCAATGGTATTAGAGGTTGTTTAGTAACACTAGATCTGACTTGAAGAAATTGCCACATCTTTAAGGCAACTCATTCAAATTTGTAGTATACTAATATGTTTGGTGAAAAACTCAAACATCCAACCAGATCTCTTTTTTGGCCACCTGAATTATAACCCAAGAAAGAGGACCGCCCTCTAAATTCAAGTATTCCTTATTGACCGAGAGTGTAGAAGTACGTGAAGGACTGGGTAGTCCCTAAAAGCTTTCTATGAAATAAAAAATCAATAGAAGTTACAAACTACACACTATAATTTGTAAGAGGTTGCGAAAATATTGCGATGAACTTAGTTCTAAAATCAAAAGGTCTTACAAAAGTTGATGGACAAAAAGTTAAAAGGGAAGAATGTTAATACGTACTTGGTTGTATGACCTGTATTTAAGACTTAGAAGTTGATTCCAAAAGTCTAGTGTTGCCTCTTATGGCCAAGAAAGATCAATCCTGGTTGGCTCATCGTCTCATTTCGCTTCGTCAGAATACAGCAGGACATCCGTCCTTGGCGCCTCCATCGGTGATTCTCATATCCTCTGTCGCTACTGCGGCTTGCTTCCGCTTAACTGGAAGCCTCGTTTCTCCCTCCATCCTCAACGGCAAGATGTCATTGTTAACTACACCGACGCCTCAGCCATCTTCCATCAACGACCTGTCGATCTGTTCTGGCTGTCAGTCTTCAATTTTGCTTACGTTAGTGATGGCCAGTTCCCAGTCTCCAAGGTCCATCACCTTCTCAGGTCCTCCGACTGAGTTGATGTGTTGTCTCCGGCGACGGTCAGACGGCCAAATCCCGACACCGTCAAGGCCCAACCCTTCCGCTTTGTCGAAAATCAGTCCAGGTCTCTGTCCCCATCCTTTGAGCAACCTCCACCTTCCTCAGTATGCCAAATTCGTCTTAGTGTGTAGCTTCCAGCGTCCCTATCCAGTGCTTTTCCAGCAGCCTCTGGTGCCTCTCCGGCTTCAATGCTCAGAATCTCTTGATTTCAGGACTCATTAATGATCATGTTGGTTCCAATTTCATCACAGGTAACTGCATTTTCATTTCCCATAGTCTTTAATGACTTGTATTTCCTAAGTGTATATGTGACTATTTCCAATGTTTTGGTTATATGTCTCATCCCGAGTATGTACTGTTTATTTCATTTTTGTCTCAGAAATTTTAATAAAATCATTACTTTTTTCCGATAAAAAAATAAAAATAGAGTGTAGTATTGTATGAATAACCAATATTTACCCCAGTCAGGCCACCATTGTATAAAGGGGTAATTGCACATGAACCCCTGTACTTTACACGTTTTGCACATGAATACCCTAAGGTTTTATTTTAACTTTTGACTACCCTGTAATATGCCTGGGGGCCTCTCCTTCACGGAATATTCCATTTTTTAACAAAATATTCCCATTTTTATCATGTATTATGCATATAACCTAATTTTTTCAGAAATGCTCATTTTTCCCTTCTTTAGCATTCAAGAACACATGAATGTTTGAAGTTTCCGGCGACCAATTATCGCCAAAAAAATCAAAAACTCGCCGGAAACTTCATAGGCTTGCCGTAATTTTTAAAAACCTGTCGGAAAACTCAAAAATAAAAAAATCAAACAAAATCATGTGCAAAACGTGTGAAGTACATGGTAATCAAAAGTTAAAATAAAATTTTAAAGTATACATGTGCAGCACGTGTAAAGAACATGATTTCATATGCACATGATTATCCTTAGAATGTCACTACTAGTGCCAATATCCCAACTGTCACTGCGCGCAGGAAGCCCAACCGTCCACATGATTTCCCAGTAAAAAAAGCTGTTATTATTTTCTCAAAATGGAAAAAAGAAAAAGATTCAATTATCACACTCTCTTCTCTCCTCTTCTCTTCTCTTCTCTTCCTTCACGTCTTCACCTATCTCCTCTAAATCTATAGCCGAATCGGCGCAACACAAACCCTACATCTTGGATCTACTGGTGACGAACAGTTATGAGCAATTTCAGGACTATCTGTAGGCCACACACCGTCTTCTCCTCCCTGATTTGTTCTAGACACCAAGCTCGATGTCGTTTCGTTTCATCTACAAACCCTAATCACAAGCCTCGCCTCTCCTCTCCTCCTCTCTTCCACCTCCTACACTTGCGTACCCATGATTCCTGGTTTCGCCCCAATCAGAGGAGATCGGTGGTTGCGGCTGCTTCCAACTGGACCGATCAGAAATCGCCCTATGAAACTCTCGGTAATTGCGTTTCCTTGGTGTCTATTTGCCTGTTTGGTTACTGAGAAAACCTAGTTTAAGGAGATTTCAAGTTCGTATGGTTGCTGTCTTAGGATATTATTAGTTGCATGTCATGATTTATGGATATGTGTAGATATGTGTTTTAAGTTATATAATGTTATTGTTTCATGGTTTGGTTTGAAGTATACTGTGTGGCTATTAGCATGTTGTATTTCTACTTCAGAATTGGTTGATCTAGAAGATATCAGCTTAAGTTTCTCACAAAATTGTTAATCTACTTGTTTCACCTGTATGTTTGTGATGCATTTAAGGACATAATTACCTTTCTGTATTACTGAGCTGAAGAAGGCATTTTGGCTTTGTAGTAATTGATTTTAGCTGTATGTATGCTGATCGATGATTAAAGATTTTCCTTTTAATTTTATCTTCAAGTACAGAGTTAGGAAGGGATGCTGATGAGGAGCAGATAAAGGTTGCTTATAGACGGTTGGCCAAATTCTATCACCCAGATGGTTTGTTCCTCCATCTTAACTGTAATTAGTTTCAATTCGCCCAATTTCATGTGAATAATGTCTTCAAAGTATGGAGATTACAGATGTAGTTTAGAAGAATCTTATGTTACTTCTAATATGTCAGCACTCTTTAAATAAGCTGCTTGTTATAAATTCAATCTAGGGTGGAATGACTGGGTTCTGTCTGCTAATTGATTGGCTACTTGAAATGACTTAAGGTGCTCATATGGCCTATCATTATCAAGTCATTGAACAAATTTACAAATATATTACTCTATTAGTTCAAATGATCAGAATTACAGCAAATGTCGTAGGGCCCCTCCAATAACTGCAGGTTCTGCACACAATCACAACTACAACGAATAAGAACCTACCATCAGGGAAATTTTAGAATAAAAGGTGAAGATGTTGAATTTGTTTATCTTTATTTGTACAACATAAACTAAAGCTATGATATCTACTGGGGCAGAAATGAAATCAATCCATAACATATTCCTCCTCCTCCTACTATAAGCAATTGCCTACTGGAGAATTTCCTGTACTCCCTTGAGTATTTGACATTTTCATTCTATTCTGGCTATCACTTTTGGTTGTACTGTGCGCCTTGAATCATAGACATCATATTCTATTAGACAATGTGTTGAACTGATCCAGTTTGTTCAATTTGTAAGTCTATAATGGTAGAGGGACCCTTGAGGAAGGGGAAACTGCTGAAGCAAGATTCATCAAGATTCAAGCTGCTTATGAGTTACTTGTGGATGAGGAGAAGCGGAGGAATTATGATACTGATAACCGTATCAACCCGATGAAAGTATGATTTGTAATTTTTGAGATTGCATCTTAATTTTTTCGCTTATATATATATATCCATACATAAGTTTAAAGTTCTTGGGAAACAGGACTAAGATCTTCTATTTACAAACTAATATGGAATTTTATTGTTTGTTGCTTGTTATCTTGTCTTTCATCATAAAACTTGATGAATTTGCTTTTAAGATATTCTGCACCTTTTTCCTAGCTTCACATCATATTCAGAATACATGGAAGTTGCATTTCTTGATTACTTACCCCATTCTAGAGAACAAATTAAACTGAAAATTGTGCTCCTAGGCACTTAAAGCTAATAGTAGCTTGGCATTCCATTTCTGGTAGGCATCTCAAGCATGGATGGAATGGCTTATGAAAAAGAGGAAGGCTTTTGATCAGCGGGGTGATATGGCCATTGCTTCTTGGGCAGAGCAACAGGAACGCGAACTGACTATCCGTGCACGCCGTCTTGCACGATCAAAGGTGCCAAATTATTCTAAATAGTTTGCTAATGTGTTAATTATTGCTTCTGGATTCCCTGAATATTTTCTCAATGCCCAGTGCCCCTCTGTATACACAAATGGTTGTACGTATTTAACAAATTACTGGGGAGGGAGTTGAACTTAAGAAGTCTTGCCATGTTATATATTTGTGTAGTAATGCCGCTTATTAAATTGCAAGAAGTTGACAGTATATTCTCTAGTCTGTAGAGTATATTAGTGTACATACATAGCAAGTGTGTAGTTCACCATAATGAGAAGCGACCTTTCTTTCTTTGCTATGGCTAGAAAAATTTCACAGTTATTGATGTTGACCATACTTTTTTGGTGATGGCTTGAAGCTGATCCACACTACTTTCAACAATGTTACATGCAGTAGTTGTATAATATTTAAGTCTCAGTTGAAACAAAAGTGACCACTTATTCTGTATGTTATGTGCACTTATTATATATTAGGATTTAAAAATACAGAAGGTTAAGTTAATTGGATTGAGTTTCAGATCGATCCTGAAGAAGAGAGAAGAATCCGTGAAAAAGAGAAGAAGGCATCGAGGGAGTATTTCTCAAATACTCTGAAGCGGCATACACTTGTGTTAAAGAAGAGGGACTTGATGCGGAAGAGAGCAGAGGAAGACCAGAAAGACCTTATCAGTAAGCTTTTAGCTGCTGAGGGCCTTGAGCTTGACACCGATTACGAGGAAATGGTGTAGACTCCCCTACTCTCTACTATTTACGATATTTATTTTGTTGTATAGAAGGTTTGTATATAGAATATGTGATTCCTTCCAGAAGTTGAAGATATAGATGAAATTGCCATTTTCATACCTCCACAATTTCCTTGCAACATTTTTTATTGTGAGGCCTATTCTACTTTCGGAAGTATTTTCCCAATATTGTTGATATTTCATACCCTGTCCATCAATTTGCTAGCAATAGTACCGAATCCATACCTCTCGAATTCTGGATCGCCTTATATATATATATATATATATATATTTTTTCAAAAAGAACTGCTATATATTC
>JAYMTK010000419.1:0-22817 GCA_036897405.1 Pelargonium myrrhifolium
ATTTTTCCCAAAAATTTCCTTTACCTCTGCCTATTGGGCAGGTCACGCTGGCCTTTACCCCACACCACGGTAACAAAACCCTAACCCTAACTAGTCGTCACCCCCTTCGACTTCCTTCTCCTTCTATTTACCTAAACAAGCACGCATATGTGGTGTCCTAAAGTTAAAAGAACTTTTTTTTTTCTTCCTTTCTTCAATTAATATACTTATATACCTATAAAATAAAAATAAAATTGAACAATATTTAATTAGGAGTCATGTGTAGTTGCACATTTTGCACATGTTAATTTACGACCACTCTAAAACTAGTCATTCTGTGCATGTAGTTAGTGAAACCAAACGTTTTATTTTGGCAAACAATAAAGTATTCTCTGCATCCCAAAATATGTATATTTGTTCTTATATATTTATGCACGACAATAAATGTGTTATAACAATTTTAAGAGATACAAATTTACTATGACGATATTATTGATGATTTATGTATAGTAATACTTTCGAGAGTAATATGGGCATCAGTTGACTGATATAATTTTATATCAATTGCAACCAAAATTACGTAGTTTTGAGTTTAAAAATCTAATAAGGTGATAACACCTCATTTAAAATCATGTATCCGGACGGGTCGCTCCGCTTCCAAAAATTCACCTGTGTGGGTAAAAGTGAAATTTCATGAGGTGTTATAACTTGATTGACTTGGTTTAAGTTGCAACTGATATAAAGTTATATCTATCAACTGATGTCCATTTTACTCTACTTTCAGTAAGAAAACAAGACATTTATTTGAAGATAAAATACTGGTAAAACACGAAACTTATTTAAGAATAGAGAGAATATAGTCCCCTAGGGGATGACTCGGTGGTCAAGACTTGCACCTCATTGTGAGAGGTCGTGAGTTCAACTCTTAAGTAAGACGGGGTGGAGTTTGTGGTTAAAAGAGAAGAGGTACCTCCAGTTGTGTAACTCAATTGATAAGGAAAATAGTGAGAATATATTTTCCCATTCCATACTTTGAAAATTGAGTAGCTAATATTATCGATTTGTATTTAATTCTTTTGGTTGGAAGAACAAAACCAACATAACTGTCTGTCATAAACAAACTATACATATATTTCAAAAGTCTATTAATGTTTAATGTGAACTAGGATAGAGACTTGAGGACTTATTGATCTAATAATTCGAAGTTGTTATATATATATGTCGAAACCATTTTTCGTTTCTAAATAAAGTTTAAAATTTACATTTTGAGATATAAAATTTTAATTAGTTATATTTTCAAGGGTATAATGTATATCATTTGACTGGTATAAAGTTGTATCAGTTAAACAAATAAGGTGATGACACCTCATTTAAAATCATGAATCTGGGTCGCTCCGCTCCCACAAATTCACTTAAATGAGTATAAGTGATTTAAATGAGGTATCGTCACCTCGTTGATTTTGTTAAGTTGCAACTGATATACATTTTACTCTATTTTATAATTGAGTTAATTTAATTATAAAAGATTTAGTCACAGCGTATTGTTTATTAGAAGTGGCGGCATGTCCAAATATAATTTTTATATTGGGAAATTAGAAGGGTAATTTAGGAACATCAAGTCCTGTCTCATTTTTATTTAAAGTCCATGGAGTCCATGTAGACTCAGAAATAGACAAAGAACGAACAGAAGTTTTGAAAGCCAAAAAAAAAAAAAAAAAACTTGGAAGAAGAAAAGAGTTACGGAAACAGAAACAGAAACGGAAAAGAAGCAAAAAAATGGGAGATGCTGTGGTTTTGTTCGTTGAGGATTGGCAATCAAGTCTCGCGACCGTACACTGTAGAATTTGCCATGAAACCGAATTCGAGAGCTTCAAGAGCTTGGAAGCTCCTTGCGCTTGCTCCGGAACTGTCAAGGTAAATCAAACAAACGAACAAAAAGTTTCTTTCTTCTCTGTTCTCTATATATGTTCTTCAAAATTTAAATTCTGATGGAGGTCTTGATTTTGGGTTTTGGGTTTCAGTTTGCGCACAGGGATTGTATACAGAGATGGTGCGACGAGAAAGGAAACATAGTTTGTGAAATATGTTTACAGGTACCAATTTCATCGAATTCATTTCTGGCTTCTCTGTTTTCACCATGATCATCATCTTCTCTCTGTTTTTCATGTTTTTTGTTTCTATTTCATTTTTTGGGTTTGGAATTCGAATTGGGTTTTTGCTTTTTGAATTTCGAATTTTGTTCTCTGCAACTTTTTGCTCTGAATTTGGGCTTTGTCCTTTCTTCAAAGCTATCTTTCTTGTCCAGCTCTGATTTCTTTTTCTATTCGAGGAAAAGAATATTGGGATGCTTCGGAAATCAATTTTCTAATATTCAGAGATTATTATCCTGAAACTTCAATTTTGTATTAGAACTCTGTTTTCATGTAGTATTTTTAAAATTTTATTTTGATGTTTCACAGAAATATGAAGGTGGATACACAGTTCCTCCGCCGAAGCCAAAAGAGTCAGAGCTTATTGACGGAGCAGTAACGATTAGGTACTGTGCGTTAATTACAATCTCATACTTACACTAATTGTTTCTTAATCAAGAAAGGCGCGTGGTGTGATTACCAACCGGTGCTGCGCGTGTCATAATGCAATCCTGTTTTATTTATTTATTATTAGATTCAATTTGTATAATGGAATTTGCCATTTCGATTCAATTTGGTCATTATTTTTTTTTCTAAAAATAGCCCTTGGATTTTTGTTTTTAGATTCAATTTGGTCCCTGAATTTTTGTTTGACTCAGAATAGTACCTGAACTTTCAAATAATAATCCAAAATGGGCATTGTCATTAGAGCTTGTATTAAGTTTATAGGCCAAGTTGAGTTAAAACATGAAAGTTCAAGAATCAGTCAAAAAAAAAAGTTTGGTTTAGGACTAAATTGAGTACAAACATGAAAATTCACGATCATTTTGTGTCTTTTACCTTTATTTAATAAATAAATAAATAAATTTGTTTTAATTGAATTAAATAAGAGCAAAAGCCAAACATGCTTGAAGTTACAACTAAATATTCTACTGCTAAATACTAATAACATGGGACAAGTTGCAGCAAGGATTTGCTGACTTTTTCCATTTTAGCAGATTCCATATCTGAATATTTCCTTCTTTTTTTAAAGGTAACTGAATATTATGTAATGTAATTAAATAAATAAATAAAAATTGTTGCAGAGATAGCTTGGAGGTTGTTCCAAGAAGAGAGCATGATGTTGAGAATCAAGAATTAGTAGATTCTGAGGCCTTATATTCAGAATATGACTCTGCTGCTCTTAGAAGAGCCTCATGTTGCAGATTTTTGGCTCTAATGGTGAGTTTTTTAAAATCCTATTTGTTCTAAATAATGAAATGTGAATATGTGTTTTTGAAGGTTCTTAAAATGGTCAACAAAGAAGTAGGCATGAAATTGTTTGTTTCCTTGGAAGATAAGCAATTGATTGTAGTGCTGACTCAGTTTGTTTGTTTGATTGAATTGGCAGCTTACTGTTATTTTACTGATGAGACATCTATTTGAATTGCTTGATGGAGAAGGATCCCAAGATTATCCATTTACTTTTGTTACTGTAAGTATCTCATTTTATGTACTAATTCTTATCTTTCATTTTTGGAAGAATGTTCGATTTTGATCTTTGAACTATGTATTTTGTTCCCAATTGGTTCAATACACGATAGAATCTTTTGTTTTGTTGATGTGACGCTTAGAATACATCAATTTGTGCATTCCTTTTTTTTCTTCCTGCACCCAAATTGTGATTAATTTCTGTTTATTTTGGTTTGTTTTAGCAGTTGCTTATTTTAAGGGTCAGCGGAATTGTGATTCCAATGTACGTGTTGATTCGAGCAATCTCAGCAATTCAGAACAGCATTCAGAAAAACATTAGGCATCAATATCATGTGAGTTTTTGAAATCATAAACACTACACAGCAAATGAAGCGTTTTATTCTAATTTAATAACTGCAACTCAACCTATTCGTCTTTCTGGCAATGTCAGGACTCTGATGAGAACTCGATAAACTCAGACGAAGAAGGCGAAGAAAATGAGCAGCTGCAGCGGCATAATGTTTAGTCTACAGAACATGTATGTAATGTAATGTGATACAGGGCATTATCTGAGTGCCCATTTTGTTTCTAGAGGCATAGTTGTACAAATGACAAACAGGAAAATATTTATTCATCTTTCGGCAAAAATAAAAATATATTCACATAGCAAGACACTATCCTTCCGACCGATTTAAGTGCTTGTTAAGTACTATATTAGATTATTCAGTAGAGTGCACATAATAGTGATTAATCCAGATCGAGTCGGGTTCAATCAAGTTATGTTATTTGTTCATTTCAATAACTGATACTTCTTTACCATTGTTTTTGTCCAGAAAAAAAGTAATATTACACAAAAATCAACCATAAGAAACTCTTCACAATTTTCCAATAGTGCTGTCAAACAAAACCTAAGTGCCTAAAATAAGCAACATAGGTCTAACTTAGATGAGCAACCTAACTGACATTCTCACTTCCATAACAAGCCAGTTTGGTGATCTGCCAAATTTGAGCATAAATGTGAAGAGACAACTTTTTCACTTTGTTGGCTAAAACTGGAAGCTCCTCAAATTGGAGCAGTTGAAGGATTTACAAAGGGAACATTACATAGTGTCCTTTTCCGATCAACATCTATCTTCCTATTTAACATATACTATATTACAAAATTTCAGTCAACTTGAAAAGGACTAGTTGAGGCTTAAAGATATGTAACTACTAAATTTGGTTTTGGCAACAAAATTGGGGAGGACTTGACATCCTGAATACGTATTTCCTCAATTTTATGCTAAAAATACCAGCATTTTAGTTTTGCTGTTGTAGCATTAATCTAGCTGTCTGCTGAAGTCCAATAAGGCCGTCTTTGGAAGACTCGTGGCGGCTACAGTTTGTTGCAATATCAACTAGTTTCTTGACCATAACCGTCATCTCATCAGCCTTATTTTGGATAGAGAAGTCTTTAGTGGATTCATTTCTCCGTTTACCATACATAGCCTCAAACTCTCTAGACTTAGCAGCAGCCTTTTGGAGTACCGAGCTGGGAATTCCTGTAAAATATGCCAATATTTTCAAGATGGGAATCTATTGAATTTGCAGGTGCATTTGCCTAACGTCCTAATGACTGATCAAAATTTGGTTCTTGTTTAAGTTCCAACTGGAGGTAGAAAAAACAGAAAAAGGGCATTACCGGCAAGCCGAGCAACATTGACACCATAGCTTTTGGGGCATATACCATGTGTCAACTTGTAAAGAAACGTGACTTCTTCCACACCATCAACTCCATTTCCAACTTGGCATGCCATGTGGCAGAGTGAGACCTGTAGGGAACATGATACAAGAGACAAAATGGTTGGTAGTTACACTTGAAAACAAATTGCAAAGGGGAGGTATTCAATATTCCAAAAATGTGATTTCGGAACTAATTAAAATCAGACACAAACGTTTCTATAGATATGTAAGAACCTGTATTGCCAAAAACAATTTACCAACAGAAGAAGCATACCTGTGGATCTTTCTCATAGTCTATAGCTAGTCGGTGATAGTGAGTAGAAAACATTCCTCTACAACGCACTGTGTGGACAAAATGTTCAAGAACTGATTCACTGCCAATTGGAAAAATAGTGCAGAAAGGAAAAGGTTAGATAAACCATGTAGTTCCTAGTCAAAAGTTTAGATATTTTGCAACATTAGAGAGACGATAAATAATATGTACTATCATGCAACAATGGATATTATTCAAGTATTCTACGTCTGGTACATACGCAATGGCTTGTCCATCTGAAGTTGCTGTACCACGTCCAAGTTCATCCAATGCTACTAGTGAATTAGAAGTTGCTGAAGACTGCACATAACATCATAAATATTATTTAAAAAACAAGAACTCACATTAATATGGAATATGTGTTTCATAAGGAAAAATATGTTTCCGACAGAGATATATCCATTAACCAAAAATAAAAATCAAGGGTTGGTTTCAAATAAGTTTGCATGACGGAAGAACAAAATGGTTTAATGATCAAATTTATGTTGTTAAAATCCAATCCGTTCCATATGACTTGCTCAGAAGCAAAAGGAAATCTCACCAGCATTGATGCAGTTTCTGAAAGCTCTGTTAGGAAGGTACTTTGCCCTGCGATAATATGATCTTTGGCACCCATTCGAACAAAAATTCGGTCCACAGGTGAAAGCTCAAAGCTTTCAGCAGGGACATCTGCTCCTAGCTGAGGATAATCCAGAGATCAGTTACAGAGAACAAAAAATAAACTTGATAATTTATAGGGAGAAGATCCTTACTTGGGCTAAAATCACTGTCAAGCAAACTTGGCGAAGAAGAGTTGACTTGCCGCCCATGTTAGGACCAGTCAGGAGGATAAAGCTGGCTTGACCAGGACCACCGATTACAATATCATTAGGGACAAAAGTGCCCTTGCCTAAAGAATCACTTCTGAGGACAGGATGTCCCAAACTCTTTGCAGAAAAGCATGGAACTTCATTTGGGCAGGATGAACCTTTAATAACTGGACGGCATGTTGGTCCTTCATAATATTCACTTGCAATCGATAATGTTATGAATACATCCAGTTCTGTAACACATGAATTTAGTTTCAACCAAAAGGTGGCAACTGGCATCTATATGCACATTATAGTAAGTAAATTTCTATATAAAGAACATTTAAATTTGACAAATGGGGGTACTTTCAGAAGATATTCCCAAAACAGTAAGCACTAAATTATCAGGGAAGAACTGTGTGTGTGTCTTGAGAGAGAGAAAGAGAGCATCCAGTCACCAAGGTTTCATTGAGATTGAACATTAACTATAAAAGCTGGAACAGATTTTACATAACCAGAATGTAGAACCATGTTTGCATTAGCATTTATCAGGCAAGATATACATACCAGCAGTTGCTGAAACCAAATCTCTCCATTTGTTATGATGCTCGCAAAATTGCCCTACCAACCTCTGCAAAATGCTTCTCAACTTGGACTCTTTTTCAGATTCAGCTTGTGAAAGCTCTCGCAATAGCTTCTTAATGTTAGGAGTCCAGTATCTGAAGAAGCCCTGCATGTGATGTGGGAAGCAAATATTAGATTCAAGTAAATATAGAACAACAATTTTAAGATGATTTTGACTAAGAAATGACTCATGGTAAAAGATATGATCTTTAATCTTTATCACAATCACAGTAGTTTTTTCTTTAAGAAATAATTTTAGAAGTTTTTAATAATGCATCAGACAGGATGACAAGGACAGAAATACCTATACAAACATAATAATCAGCATATATACTGTAGAAGACCAATTCAACTAAAAGCTTAAGTTGATAGTTGAAGGACCGGTATGATATAATTGCATACTCTAACAAGCCCCCTCACGTGCAAGCTCATTATCGCTTTGCATGTGATCCACACACAGGTCTTCTTCAGGCCTTATGCTGAAATTCTAACCAATTTTTAATAATCAAGACAGGACGTGAACCAGTGACCTTAAGGTCATTCAGGCTCTGATACCATGTAGAGATCCAACTCAACTAAATGCTTAAGCTAATACTTTAAGGCCCGATATCATATTAGTATTATACTTCATATTCAAATAGACAATCTTAATTTGGTGCTTTTAAGGAATGACAGCCAAAAATGACAACTGTGTTTAAGAACATAGTGCTCTATCTATATAAGGTACAAGGGAAACTTGCTCAATGATATATATTCCAAGTTGGACATGGTATGCAAATCATCAGGACAACATCCAAGTAACATGACTGCCTGATAGTGAATGACCAAAATGTTTTCCAGATAAACATGAAGATAATGAAAAGATATTGAATTGTTAATTATTTGGTCAAGGCATCAAACAATCATTCCAAGCAGGCAAAGAATGTGGCAATGACTAAATCTACAACATGTGCAGTACCCTGGCGCTTACCTTTTTGGATGAACGCATCTCATAATCCCGAGGAATACTATCACCCAGATTCTCTGGCACTTCTAATAGATAAGCATCTTTTCCAACTGTGACATATGTGATCTATACCAGATCATCAAATAATACAATTGGTTATTTAAATAAGAAATAAACCAAGAATCAGACCACAAATTGTATGAAGACGCAACCAACTTTTGAAAAGTTCTTACTGATCTATCCCTAAGTAGTTTCCGCTGTTCCTGTAGGTGATCTTTCAAACTAGATTTAATTTCCTTAATTGTTTCACAGGCAGAGTCATACTCCAAATCAACTCCTTCATGAGGTATTATCCTTCCTGAATGATTTGCTTCCACCCAATCAAAGGCATCTTTAAAATGTTTTAGAATTGAATGAATGTTAGGAAGACCTTTTCCTGCATATAAAAAGGTAAGAATTAAAAAAAAAAAATAAAACATGACTTTTAAAATGGTATAAGAACAAAATCTTCAAAATAATTTAAGATCATATAAGCTAACAGTACCCGGTGTTAAAAGATGCTTTAGTATTCTAGAGTTGGCATTTTCCAAAATAACACCAAGAGAAGAACATGCTTGAGTCATTACTTCACAGCCACGTAGAGCTGATATGAACTCTTGGAGCTGTTTCTTTGCCGCATCTTCATATAAAACTACTTTATTTGCATTCCTTCCATTCGATTCACTGCATTGATCAACAAAATGGACATAAATCATCTCATTAATCGTTAATTAATGCCAATTTCAGTTACTATTTATATATATGTTTCCCTCTCTAGCTCTACCTGCTTGCAAAAATCCGCGCCAGCAGTCGCTCCATGTCCTGAAGCCTGGACACTGCTTTTCGAAATTCAAGTGCAAAAGGAAGATTTTCTCCCTACAAAGAAGATAAAAAATAATTTAAAAAGTTAAATTTTCCTTTCAAATCCTTGTTAGTTAGACAAAGTGAAAACAAGAATGCACATATCATGAGAAATTTACCCTTAGACCAGCAACAGCATCTTGACGTTCCTTAATTGATTCTACTTGATATAATGGTCTTGCTAGCCATGTCTTGAGCAACCTCTTCCCAAAAGCAGTCACACAGTTATTCAACTGTGCATATAGAGTTCTTCATAGAGGAATAGGTTACTTCAGAATAAGATCCCAACAACAATCAAAATTGACAAACTTAGAAGAATGCAAAAGGGTTACCCTGAAGAGCCTCCGTTTCTACTGTTTTCAAAAATTTCAAGGTTCTCAATTGCAGCAGCATCAAGAACCAGGTATGGTTTTTGGGCAACATCACTGAAACCAGAACAAGGTAGCAACTCAAACTTTGCAAATAGAAGCAATGTCTCATCCAAAAAAGCCTGTTTCAGATAATAAAGAGCGCCTCCAAGAGCTGAAAGTGCAAAGGTATTCTCCCCGTCAGTCACTAGCTTTGACAAGACATCTGGTAGACAGTCTGACCCATCTTCACCCATATGAGAATTTCTGGGATGCTTGTCACTATTAACTGAAGATCCAGAAACTAATTGGCCACCTATACGTTTGTAAGTAGTTTTGACCTCAATAATAGTTTTCTCGGAATCCCAGAATTCTATCATTGGAACCAGCTCATTCACTAAAGGACTTCTCGTATGTGTCATCAATACTTTCTCAGTTTCAGGACTTAGTGTGTTTGCTGGTTTAATAATTTCTACAGGCCTTAGTTCAGACAGTAGACAACAAAGGGCGCTGCATTCCGAATCATCCCTAAACTGGAAAAGTGAGATGTATAGTCAGAGTCAAGTAAAGTAAAGCACATCAGCACTGTTGAAAACAAGAAGAAACCTTAAGCACTTCACATTTAAAATTGATTGAATTTCTACAGTAGTATGCATAGGAAGCATTTTAAGCAGCCCCTGAAACTCTCGGAAATGCTAGTGGGGTCATATACTCCCATTGACCTTAAATAGAAAACTATTATCATTACCCCTTTTACATTTAATTTGCTCAAATGCATAGTTTGTTGTCTATCTAAGGAAAGAAATGGAGATGCCATGATCTTGATCATTTTAGAGTCATACCTGTCCAAGAATAACCCGGCTGGTTGCAACATCAACCACACAGACACCAAATATTCGCTCAGTCTTTTGGTTTTCCAAACTCTGATAGCTTTCAGTCAATGCCAACAGGAAAGAAGCATCAGGATTTGATGACAACATCTCTCCCTCAGTTAGTGTTCCTTTTGTTACCACAGCACACACTTCACGCTTCACAACCTAAAGATATGGGGAAATATTTCAACCAATAAACACAAAGTTTGTCCTAAATTCCATTACAAGTTAACTTGAGATAGAAAATAAAGCAGGAAAAGTACAGAAAAGAATCAAACAACAGAAATACAATGTATGGTACATGAGATGTTGGCATTTTACATAATGAGATTATCAACTCTGCACGAATCAACATTAAACATGAACTATCAACCAGATTGATATTGAAATCTCATCCAAGGAATGACACAGTACTTCTAAATCGTTGGTAAATGTCATCAACCGAAAATGTACACCCATTATATGATTAAAAAAAACCTAGATTTACTCTAAATTTTCAAAGGTCAACAGATAAATATGATAGTAGCCAATGGAAAAAATGTAAATTAATAGAAAAGAATGCTGTTAGCTGATTATTTGTAATCACATATATCTAGACAAACCTTATCTTTAGAACCCTTCTCTTTGCGACGAACCTCCAGCTGTTCAGGGGTCTCTGTCTGCTCTACGACAAGAACTCGATAACCCTGCTCAGACAAAGCAACTACCATAAATATTCCCCAAGTCCTAAATGAGATCATGAGAAAAGATAAAAATTGAATAAAGTTGAAACAGAAATATATGCAAAAAGCAAACCTTCCTAGCCAATTTCTCAACATTTATTGAGAAATTCTTCTCCGGAAATCCACAATGAGGTTGTTCTCCCTAAAGTGCCAGTCAACGCCAATGTTAACTTGGGAAAAAACCATTAAATTACATTAAAAAATAAAAGATATCCACAATATTCTGGTTACCAAAATCTTTTTGTCTTTCTCTAATATTTACTTACCTAATATTTGGATGTCATATAGTTCAGGTAAATAAAAATATCAATTGAGAAGGTTAAGGAAAATTACAAGGGGAGATAAAAGGTCAAAAGAAATGAATAACTTTGTAACAAAAAATGAATGGCTGAAGACAGCCAAAATGGAAACTATCGGAAAGATAATCAAGTGTCAATAACTGTCATATATACTCAAATCAGTTAATACCTTCATATATTGCAAATCAAGCTCTTTAGCACCAACATGCGCGTCCATTTCAAAAAGTTCATAAAATTTGCCCATCTGCCACAACAAAGAAGAAAGTCATTAGAGTGCAAAAATACCTGTTTATCTTTATTTAATCTATGTGATTGTGAGCAAAAATACCTTGAAAAATATAACCTTGTCCATATGCTTTGACTTAAACTCCCACCATTGTCTCTGTGTAATATAAGTCACTAAGTATACAAATGTGCAATATAAAATATACCTCAAAGATAGTCATCACTTGAATGTAACTTACCTGACCACCAGACAAACTCTTTAAGAAATCAGGAGGCAGGTAAAGAGTCCTTGGGTCATAATTTGCATCACCTGGACGCCTTTTATTAGCATCCCTGCGTCCACTGTTTCAACATAAAATTATATCAGCCTAGAACAGTTGAGTTAAGCAATCCACATAAGACTGTTTTGAAGTTCCAAATTGTGGCAATTATATGGTCTGGAGTATAGTATAGATACTAGGGGTGCACACTTTCTTAGGGTCATCTAAAGAGCTAAAAAGAGAAAGATATATTAAGGAAAGAACCAGAATATGGCACAAAGACAAGGTAAGATATTCAGCTTAAATAACCTATGAAGGTGTTGAAGAACTTACGCTCCAAGGAAGCGCAACTTCTCAGCTTCACGGGCACTAAACCTTTCTGAGGCATCACCGATTAAGAGGTTATTAAAATTGTTAGATGCTATCTTACCTGCAGTAGAGCATTCACAAGTTCAATACACAGTAATATGAGGATGATATGAGCTACTTAGCGAAATAAACATTATGCATGCAAATAAAAGAAACCAGAAAGACATTGGATTTGTGTAAGATGAGGCAATTTTCAAATTCAGATTTATGATTGAAGATTTTGGTTCAGACAGTCCCATCTTACTCTAGCACAAAATAAATTAAAATTTGGTAAACACCTTTTCTTTACTCTCCAGCAATTGTGTTCATTTCTATTACACATGAAGACTGGTCTTTCTCTTGAGCATTTCAAAATTACAAACCATTACACACACAAAAAGGTTTATAATACAAGTCCAGTTAAATATACTGAATCCAACATAACCAAAAGATTAAGAAAAATAGTTATTAGTTTTAACATGTTCTCACATTATACAATTTCAAGATTTAAAATATGAGAAAAGGGAACTGAACAGACTTAGAACTCCATCACTTACTATCAGACATATTTGTGGGCTCAACAATAGAAACCTTGTACTCTTTTTTCTCCACATCAGCCACACTCTTGCTCCTCTTAGATGTTCCTCCAACACTCGCCTTTTGCTTTCTAGGCTCACTCTTCCCTCTTTGCTTTCCTTTGAATATCTCCGCTACATCTTCTTCATCTTCCAAATCCATAGCCTCATCTTCACCATCCTCTATTTCCTCTTTCTCTGCAATTTTCCCCCAATCTTCATCACTAGAATCATCACCCCCACTAATGTCATCTAAACTCACCATCTCCTCATCTTCGATCACCGCAGAAGATCCTCTACGCAACCTTCTGAGCTTTTTTACAGGCTGCTCCACCTCCCCGCCATTCTGTTCCTCCACAATCTCCTCTTTAGCCACAGCCTTCTGCACAATTGAGGAACTCTGACGCAACCGTTTGAACCTCTTCATGGGCTCCTCAACCCACTCAACCTTCTCATTTCCCAAATCCAACGATTCCTCTTCCGCATCATCATAGCGAATCAAATGCTTGCCGGTATTCTCATCGAATGACTCCACTGAACCATCGTACCAGGTTTCATCCAACGGCCAGTAAACCCTGATTCTCTTCCCCACAACCTCCAGGCCGTAAGATTTGGTCTCCGGTGCTGAAGGAGATGGAGACGGGGTGGAGCCTATGACCAGGAGGGGCTTCTTGAGTTTGGATTGGAGAGAAGACGGGGTGATTGGACTGGGGCTGGGGCTAGGGCTTCGGCTCTGGCTCTGGCTAGGGTTTAACTTAGGTTTCTGCTTGGAGAGTACAGGGGAAGGAGAAGGAGATGGTGAAGAAGATGATTTACAGAAGAAGGTTGTGATTTGGCTCTGCTTGTTAACCAGAGGTGATCTCCCATTGCTCAGGCGACGCGAAGGAGCCATTTGAACCACTCTCTGGCACAACGTCACGACACCGAGAAACTAATCGCGAACCCTAATCGTTTGTCGGAGAAGAAATAGAGAGAAGAGAGAGCGTGAAATGAAAGAGGCGACCAGAGCAGAGTGAATGGAGAGGCTTGCATATGAACTATCAAGTCACAAGCTGTCAAAAGTGGCGGGAATTTTCCCCGGGAAGCGCTCCGATCGGAGAATATTTGGCGGGAATGAAGGAAGCAAAAAGGTAAAGCAGTAAGTTGCTGCTTATGCTATGGCATTAAGATCGTCCGGTTCGGTTTTGTTACCCCTTTTTTTTTCGTTTCCTATGAAATGGGCTTGAGGCACAATGTAGGCCCGTTTTCTATAATGGGCCAAGCCCAATCCCTCTCTTGTCGTTGGTTGAATCTCTGCATCGTCTTCTTCTCAACCGCCGCGCCTATCTCGGACCTCTGTACTACTCTACTGGCGGCTCGATGTCTCTCCTGCTAGGGAAACTCAGTAGAGCCTCCAGCTTTGTACGCAGCTTTTTCAATGGCGAGCTCAACTTCTTCTGTAGCACCACCGGAGCTATGCTCTCTCCATTTTCGACGAAGAGGACGTGAAGCTCGAAGCATCGAAGAGCAAGTGCAGTGCAGCTTCATGGTGGTGGATCTCTGCACTTGTCTCGTGTGAATAATTTCTACTCCTCAGTGTAGTCTCCATCATCCTCGTTATTAAGCACTCGATTTCGTTATGTTCTATTGTTGATTCACTGGTCAAGATTGAATTCGATGCGATTTTACAGATTCTGACGCCGAGAGCAATGAAGGCGATAGTAGGAACTCATTGCAGATGACAAGGAGGTGGATAGGGTTCGCAAGATGATCCACAAATTGTTGGCGCTGGATCAGAATATAAGGGTCGATTTGTCTCATGATCCTGTTGTGGATGTAATTCAACGGTTCGGCCACACTTGGGAACCGGCATTTGAGTTCTACTGTTGAGCAGCAGAGAGACCCTGGTTCCAAGTTCCAACCTGATTCGAGAACATACGGTAAGGTGATGAGCATGCTTGGTAAGATGAGACAGTTCAATATTAATTTAAGTTTTTTCTGCTGCCAAAGAGAGGTCAAACTCTGTTAGGATGTTTGAGTTGATGAAGAACTTTGATTTGAAGTTGGGGTTGTATTGTTAAATGCTTGCTGGGTAGTGCAAAGCTTGGTATAGAAGCACAAACCTTTTTTTGTGAAGTTGAATGATAGGTTTGGGGGTTTGAGCTGGATTTATGGACTTCTATTGGGTACTGAAGAAGATGGTCCAAGTTTGAATTCAACCATCAATCCATACTTATGATAGTATGGTGTTGAGATCTTTTACTTCCAAGTTAAAAACTACGGGTGGGAAGGAGCACTTAGGAAAGAGATGAGTTGGGGAAGATGTTGGTCTTATAAGTTATTAGTCAGGGAAGATCACAGAGGCTTGAAAATATATTGAGGAAGCGATAGGGAAATGAAACAAGGCTCCTTATCTGCAGCTGATTTTGCGACAGCTGGGAAGTTCTCTGATCATGACGAGGAAAAGGGGTTCAAAAGATGGGATCCTATAGCAAACACTGATGTGCAGCGTGCCTGAGTTACTTGCTGAGAACCATGGTATTGTCTTAAGATAGTCCCTTAGGGACATTGTGTCCCATACTCCCATTAGTATCGCGTACCCTCTCTTGACTTTTGATCTTCATTGAATATGTTTTAAGATATTAACTGGATTTGGAGAGTCTGTGGTCTGTGTTGTGTATTTTTCTAGTTACCACATCATGTGTTTTTAGTACATATTTTTGTTCATCCTGTTTCAGTTATCTATTCTTTGGATAGAGTACTTCGGTTTTATGCATTATTATTTCTGGTTTAAATAATTATAGTTGAAATGGAATATCCCCGTAACCTCTTAACTATATCAATTAGAACCGAACTGTTTGCTAAGTCACAAAATGTAAAATTGGAAGTTTCCTTGCTTGTGTGACTGGTTTCATAACTTTCCCAAAAAGCAGCTCATTTAACTTTTTTTACACATGTTGCTCTTGTGTTTATTTTGAACTTGTAAACCAATGCTAAACCAATGATACAACGAAGCCTTGGTTTAGAAGGCGAGAAACCAGCCAGAAAAGGTTAGTTACAGCTGCTATATCATTTTCCTTCATATGTTTGGTAGGTTCTTCTGCACAGTTGACTCTAAATGCTGTGACAGAATTTCCACTGTCATATAGCTGATGTTATTATTGATCGATGTGCACTTGCGCTGCTGTTCTAACTTTTGTCATTCATATGATGAAATGTGGTTTCTTGTCTGTGTTTGTGCCCCTAGCAACATGCTACATGTTTTTTATGTGATCTTTTTTCAATGCACAAGTTTATATATGGAATTCTTAGGCTTTAACTAAATGTTTCCTGTCGGACGTCAATGTCATCTATTTTTCAGTTTCAACTTTCAAGTGCACCTTCAATAACCGAGGGAAAAGAGTAAGTTCTTTTTACTTCTGAAGGCAGCGACTGTGATATCTGAAACAATTTCTGTGATTCTCAATATACATGCAATGCAATTGTTAATACGTCTCTCTTCTCAAGTGTCTGTAGGATTGCTTCCTATACATACACTCTTGCTTTGTAGTTGCAAATAAGGTCCAGTCTAGTTTTATAAGCTTCCATTGTAAATTGTATTAGTTCATCTTGTTAATTCTGCAGCACCAGTTAATTTCTTATGCACTTTGGGTACTGAAATTTCTGGCTTTCACAAAATGCTGACTCTTGTAGCAAATATGTATGGTTCTATTTTCATTGATCTTTTGTTCAGCTGGATCTTAAGGAGATGGGTGGAGCTTATATTTCAGCTGTCTTGTTGCTTAAAGACTGTTTGTGGTGGTTTATAACATAGAGTTTCAGCAAAAGAGTTATCGGTTAAAACTCAACCAAGATACAAAAGAAATGAATGTGAGCAGACATTTATGCTCCGGTCAAATTCCAGAAATTCTGGGTCCTAATCTGCTTGCACTCCTTGTGGAATATCTGGCTTGCTCGAAACCCGCTGGTGTTCAATCAAGTCTGAAGACCCGAAGCCACCGTCGACAAAATGAAGGTTTCATCCTTCACCTTCTTATCAGCAAATTTGCGCCTTGTTCCCGCGCAGCCAGGATAGAGCCTTCAATCTTGGCAAGCTCAGCCCATATCAGTTCTTTCATCAGTGTTAGCCTTGGCTTAGCATTGCTTGTCTTTCTTGTTTTATTTTCTAGGGTGTATGTACTTATTGTCCCTCCTCGGGATTTTTCAATGAAAGTACCTCGTTGATAAAAAAAAATCATTGATGCGTATATGAGTGTTAGATTGTGAGGTGGCATGTTTAATCAGTTTGATTGATCAGTCTTAGTCGTGCCGTTTATTAATGTCATTTCTTGCTCACACCACCACTAAGGAGTAGATAAAACATCTTGCACGAAGAGAGACAATAATGTGGTTCAAGTTAAATCTCTAATTTAATTCCAGTACTCCATATACTACGGATTGATACTTTCTCTCAAACAAGTAATTAAGCATAAACAAGACACATTCATTAATGATATCTCTTAATAAATGAGAAACGCACATTCATTTAATATACAAGAAACCGTCTACTTATATATTTTCAGAATGAATAATACAAAATGAAGTAACAAAAGAGAATTGACCTAAGATTCTATATAATTTATTATAGTAACAAAGTGCACAATTGAAACTCACACGAAAATGGACATATTTTTATGAATAAATTCGATCTTTTTAACTATACTCTAACAAAATACCGACATATACAAAACAAAATTTTAAAATTACTCGAACGAGGGGTTTAATAATTGTTCATGGCCAAGAAATCAAAGTCATAATATATGTTATGTTAATATTTTTATGAGTTTATTATCGCAATATGATCACTTAAGATACGTACGTATTGTATTAAAAAAGATAAGTACGTATTAAATACACAATCTACTTCAATTTACTTAATTATATTCAGCCAATAGTCTCGTTATTTTATGCAGTGGTTTTCAAAGTTTTACCAACCACAATAGTCGAAAATGTTTGTAGCTGCATGGCGATGGAAGCTACGTGGTGCAAAAAATCTTAAATTGCCAACGGCAATAAATATTTTTTTTTTTCTTCACCAACTTTATAACCATAATTGTCACCACAAAAATACCCAATAACACTTTAATATGGAGAAGCCAAAATGGGCTGTGGTTTTTCGTAATTTTCACTCATTTCCATATATTGTGAAGGTTTCTTTCTTTGATAATCCATAGTCTATATATTGAAGAAATAGTAAGAAACATTAAGTTATATTTACATCATAAGTGACAAATTCAAGATTATGAGTACTGAGTGATTTGAAAGTGACTTTTGTACGAGGTAAAATCTGTAAGTTTGTACGAGAAGTCAGTTTGTATCTCAACGGTTCCAAAAGTAATTCATCTCCATTGTCAACAGAATTATTTTTCAATATTGCTTTTGCACCTTGAGAGAGAAGGCAAGAGATTTGCAGGTATATAATTAAATTATGGAAATTTAAAATCTTGTTTCCTTTACATTAAGAGTTGATATTTTACTTACTATTTTGTGGATTCATGGTGTTAAAATTAAATACAATTTCTTAAGGTACTTTACAATCTAATTTTCTTCATCTTCTCTCTCAATTTTTCTTTTGCTTCTTCTTGTTTGTTTGGTTGTTAGAGATGATCATCGCATTAGGGTTTCATGGACGATTGTTTTATATATTTGAATGATATCCATGCATGCATGTTTTTGTATATAAATTAATAATTTTGAATCTTTGTTCTTCTATTTTATAATTTAGAAATCCTTTTCAATTCTTAGTCGGTTTCACAATGGCTCCATTATCTCTTTAAATTATGATTTATTGATCTTGCTTTCTAAGAAAATGTTGTTTTGAAATCTTGGAGAATAAACAAGGTCCAAGACATAATCGATCCTTTAGGTTCATGGCTACAAACTTTTGCAACCTTGAGGACCAAGAAAAGTTTGATCATGAACTATTTAAATTGAATTAACTTATTTTTGGCGCGTCTATTCAAAATTTTACAATTCAGCATTTTTGTCTCTATGTGTATTTCCGCGGCAACATTTTGCATTTATTTAGCACGAAATTAATTATTCCGTATGTAAGTTCAATTAAATTGACTCGTGCTAATAGATTTGATTAAGACAATAAATGTTTAGGATTAGTCTAATTAAAATTTTCTGTATAAATACTAATTAGTAAAATTCTTGAGTTACATGTTTTGAATCTTAAACAGACCAACCTTCAATCACTTATAAAGGCTGCCTTCACATGGGATTTTTTTTTTTTTCACTTTATTTATTGAAAAACAATACACAGTTAGATTTAAGCCATTTTCAATGGAAGGACCAATATGATTTTTTTATAAGATGCATGAGCACACAATTAAAGATATAAAACATTTTTACTATATAAATTAAATCAAATTAAAGATTATTTACTTGTTATAAGAATCATATATATTTTCCTTTGTCAAGTTATATACAAAATTTCACGAGAGATTTTCTCCCCATATCATGCCCTAAATAATCATTATATAAAAACAAATTATTACAACTTCTGATCCTTGATATTTTTTTTTTCATGACGATTATGCAGAAAAAATACACAAAAAATGAAACTCACTTCATTGATGGCTCAGCGTCCACTTTGTTTCTTCATGTCTCTGGTGACAACTCTTAACCCTACAATTATTTTCAAGATAATTCACAAGATTATATTTATTTCATATTCTACTCATATCTCGAAGATTTTGCTTTTAATTAAATTTGCGATCTTGAATTATTTGTTAAACCATTTTCGATTATATATTACTTTAAAGAATCAATCTTGATATAATAGGCATTGTTGGTTCTGGTGCTTCCGAGTCTATTGCTTCCATGTTGGCTCAACACAATGAAGCGCATAGAGCGCGAAACGGATTCGAATTCTAGAATCTTCCACTCCGAGATTCTGTCCGGAATCAACAAAACGGCGAATCTTTTGCTTCCGATCAACTCCTCGGCCGCCAACTTGGCCACAATTCTCAGTTCGGGTCACAACAACCTCAATTTCTCCGAGATCCAACGTAGGATTGCGCCGCCACTTTTCCAATCTCTACATGTAGTTCCGTACGTGTCCCAGGTTTCGTACATTGGTCTTGACGGCCTCTTCTTCTCATTTTATTCGGAGGGCGAGCAAGTTCGTGCGGTCTATGCTAATTGCACGTTTTCTTGCGACCCAAGCAACCCGAAAGGCTATAAATGGTACAAAGAGTATGTGGATCGGGACATTGGGAGGTTATACGGAGAAGCTGTGGAATTAGAACCCTTGATTACACCCGACAATGTGAGTCGGATTGGAGAAACCATTAGTAGTAGTAATGGATTTGCCTCTTTGGGGACCGGGTGGAACGAGGCGTGTGATCTTTTGCTACTCAACTATGCTGGTGTTGGTGCCGATGGGAGAGCGAGTGGAGTGGTTTCGCTAGGTTTTCGGGTGAAAGAGTTGATTGGTTTGTTCTCGAGTGTGGATTTTCATGGTGGGAGGTTGTATTTGGTTACTAGAGATGGGACAGTGCTCGTGAAAGGGCTCCCAAACACGCGAATGCTCGTGGAGAATGATTCGGTTTCCTTCCAATCTGTGAGGCCAAATGGTACACAAACTATAGGCAACATTTCATGCAAAACCTACAATGCGTCCTCTATTTTGAACATTCAAGGGACTAAGTATGTGATCTATTGCTCCCCAGTAGAGATTTTGGGATTGCAAGTGGTACGTGTTCTACGTTTATTTGCAACTACTATTTTTTGTAGGAGAAAATGCAGATAACTAAAGTAAAATTTTCACGTTTTGTGTATAACTACAAACGGAACATGTGTTTTCATTAAATACATGCTCTTTTAATAATTTGTATTGTTACTATCAATATTTGGGGATTATTTTTGAAAGTTTCATAAATAATTTAAAATTTGTTCAATAGGTCAAGAAGTCATGCTAAAATTTGGCATTCGCATTTTTTTTAATTATTTCTAAAATTTGTAGAGAACTTGTTGGAGATTCAAATTCCCCCCAAAAAAATCATAAAAATCTAAAATACCCCATAAATTTCAACGTGATTTTTTTTTAATTTTTAAATTGAGCTACATAATGGGGCAGTTCTCTCTTTTTAACCCCAAACCCCGCCCCACCCCATCCGACTCAACGGGGTTCGAACCTACGAAATATGTGTCTTATCATTGATGAGCCACCCCCTAGGGGGTGAGACTTCTCTTTCAATAGATAAATTTTGAATTATTTATGCAATGTCTAGATATAATTTTAAAAAAAATCCTCAAAACTTAACCCCAACGGTGTAAATTTTTGAAAGAGTTAATTTGTAGTTAGTTATATTTCTAATATGAAAATGTTAGTTGAATTTCCAAAATTCGAAAGCCACAACGTCTTATTTTTTTTTAACTTGCGCAGGTATATGCATTGGCTTTTCCATTGGAGAGTGATGTTGAAAACAAGGGCAAAGTGTTATTTATCCTACTTATAGTGATGCTGGTCACTATGGTGATCTCCATGTTGAGTTTGGTGTTGTTGATGGTTAGGGCTGCGAGAAGAGAGATGAGACTGTGTTCTTCTCTCATAAAACAGATTGAAGCTACTGAAGAAGCAGAGACGAAGAGCATGATCAAGTCCAGTGCTTTGGCTAAGGCGAGTCATGACGTTCGAGCTTCTCTTGCAGGCCTTATTGGCTTGATTGACATTTCTTTTGAGGAAGTTGCTCCTGGTTCCGAACTAGAAGCAAATTTAAGACAAATGGATACCTGTGCAAAAGACCTATTAGGTAATCAACTAATTTGCTTTTCTGAATACCAAAAGACTTTATTCAAACAACATCAATAAGTACATGATTCATAATAGAAGCCGGGACATTCCCCGGGCTAAACGCCATACCATCAGGTTCGGAACAAGGAAGGCGAACAAGCTCGTGAGCTACCCTATTAACTTTTAGTTGAACGAACTAATTTAAGTATCGCACAATAAGTACAAAAACACAAAGTACACAAATTTAACTAATTCACAACCATGATGCACGGACACTCGCGTCTTCGGACATGTTGAAGAGGTAGTTGAAATAAATGGAGATTGAAATATTGATTATATTGAACCTGATTATACAAACTAGAATAAAACGCTAATTTATAGGCAAATACATATGTGAAGAGCACGAAGTAATTGGTTGAAGAAGTGGTTGTGTAGAGAATGAGATAAGGATGATGGCCGGTTTGTGCAGAGGATAAGAGATGGCGGTGATGCAAGGAGATGAGTGTGGTGAAACAAGATGGTGAAGTAAGGCGGTGAGTGGTGAGTGGTGAGCTAGATGATGACTATGGGAAGCTAAAGGTGATAACTAAGCTAGGCTAGATGTGAAAGTTGCACACGTACATATTTTGTTTCGACAGAGGTAACTAAACGCCCACATTGAAAAAGTGTAAAATAAATGAGTTAAACACCTGCTAACGAGCATCATTATATCATGTAAGTTTATGTATAACATTACATATATAATTAACTATTCGACTACGAGTCTATACATATTTACCTTCTCACTAGTATTCTCTGTGCATTTAACTCTCTGCATTTACTATACTTTATGTGTTGGATAAATTTTGAGCATATGTTGTCTTACTATGGTATTCGATCCATCGATAGAAGCACATACATGTAGTGGGATGCATCTTTATATATAGTTTAATCAGTAATTCATAACTGATGTGCTTATTTATTGTTTCATTAGGTTTATTGAATTCAATTCTTGACATGAGCAAAATAGAAGCTGGGAAGATGCAACTAGAGGAAGAAGAATTTGATCTAGCTCAACTTCTTGAAGATGTAGTTGATTTGTTCCATCCCGTGGGCATGAAAAAGGATGTGGATGTGATATTGGACCCTCATGATGCTTCTGTCACCAAATTTTCACATGTCAAAGGTGACAGAGGAAAATTGAGACAGATACTATGCAATCTCCTCAGCAATGCCGTCAAGTTTACATCTGAGGGTCACGTTTCAGTTCGAGCTTGGATTGAGGAACCACCCAGTTCAGGAAATGAAAATAAAAATGAGATCTTGAATCCAAATTCGATGCGATTTGTGTTTGAGGTTGAGGATACAGGGAAAGGAATTCCAGCAGAGGAGCGAGAATCTGTGTTTGAGAACTATGTGCAGGTCAAGGGTTCAGTTCTTGGTCAAGGAGGCACTGGCTTGGGACTTGGCATTGTTCAATCACTGGTACATTTCTATCCATTTCTCTGCCACTAGTATTTTTTTGGAAAAAGGTTAGATTTAGTCCCTGTACTATCAACAAAGTTTAGGGGAAGTC
>JAYMTK010000420.1:0-22801 GCA_036897405.1 Pelargonium myrrhifolium
AAGTCAAGGGGTGAAATTATTAAAAATTGCAAGTCAATGGGTGACGTGGACGATGAGGTAGAGGGTGACGTGGCAAAAATCCAACGTGGCATCGTCAACCGGTTATAAAAAGTAAAATGAATTAAAAATAATACAAATTGAGAGTCAAGGGTCCGAATAGCCTAAAATCAAAGTGGAACTAACATTTTATTATGAAAAAGTCAAGTGTCACAAAACATTTCATTTTCTGTTACTTGAAGCCGCGAATATATTCCCAGTTTTCTGCTCGACATCGTACGTACGGATTCGCTTCTCTTGTCTTATTCTCTTCACCGAACTCCCAGAATCCAGACATTTTCTTTCTCCAATAATTCTTTCCCCTTTGAATTTGGGATTACGAATCCACATTTTCCATTTTCTTATATATCCAGCAAATTTTCCGTATATACGCATATAAAAAAGAGGAAGACTGTGCTTGCTCACCGCCGATTAAAGTGGTGATCGAGTTTTTGGAATTCAATGAGCGGCGATCAGTGGCGGTGGGTGCGGTGGCTGGTGGTATTTGGAGCGGCGGTGCTGGGCGGTCGGCTTGCATGCAGTGCTAGTTCCGATGGCGGCAGTGAGGGACTCGTCTCTCGAATTGTATTCGGATCCTGCGCCAACCAGAGCGCCCCTCAGGTTCCTTTAGGGTTTTATCTTCCTCCGTTTTTTTGTTCTTTCGATATTCAGTATTGTAGAAGAGCAATGCTTTTGGTGGTTATTGGTGACACTGAAGTGTCAGATTTTGTTGAACTTTATCCAACAGTAGGAGTTAGAAAAACTGTTCGTCTTGTCACTCTGTAGGCAATCCTTTGCTTTGTCAAATAGTAAACATGTCCTGTTCAATCAATTTCTCTATAACTTGTAGTTCACATCATTGATCAACAAAACTGATTTTTTGTGGGGTTATGGGTATAATTGAGTGATTGGCTAATGTTATAGTCTGTTTTATGCCATTGTTCACATGAGAAAGAAGTCTTAGCCACTCTAATAAGAGGATGATACCTCGTTACTTATGACTCATACCTGTCTCAATGAATTTTCGAGCCCTGCCGGTTCCATGGGGTTTTATGAGTGGCTGAATTTTAACTGATAGCTCTGTGGCATTGACTCATTGCTCTCTTTTTCGCATTATGATTTGTTAAAATAATATATATTTCATTGCAAGATGACTGAACCTTGTGTTTTATGCAGCCTATCTGGAATGCGATAATCAATTTTCATCCGGACGTTTTCATTTGGCTGGGTGACAACATCTATGGAGACAACAAACTTCCTATGAAGTTGTTTGGGAAAAAGAGGACAATTGGGCCGTGGAAGAATGTTCCAAGGTTTTTCCCTGCTTCTGAGGAGGAAATGGAGTCTAAATATAAGTTAGCCAAGAAGAATCCTGGTTATTCCACTCTGCAGGAGTCTGCTAAGGTGCTTTGCTTGGAAATGTGTAACTGAATACATGATGCAGTTTTTTATTTTGTGTTTTCTTCATTATGGGCTATACTAAGGTTCTTCTTATGTTTTCTCTAGGTCATTGGCACATGGGATGACCATGATTTTGGACTAAATGATGCTGGAAAAGAATTTGATAGGAAGGTTACTAACCAAAAGCTTCTACTTGATTTCTTAGATGAACCTCATGATAGTCCACGGTGAGGAACTTTGATTTATTCATTTGATCACATCTTAGAGTGATTAATGGGTATACTCGTCTATTCTTTCCAGTAGATATGTTTAAATCCTTTCGCACTAACATAAAACAGAATTAATGGGAGTTATCTTCATATCTTGTATGGACATTTTTTTTTGTTTACTGGAGGAGTCTTACTGTTGCTTATCATGGTCTGTATATTGTAGGCGTAAGCAGGCAGGTGTGTATGCATCGCATACATTTGGCCCTGCGGGTAGACAAGTGAAGGTACCAATTTGGCTTTTAAAATTTTGTTTGGAATTGATTTAAATCTTACTTTTCCACTAGATTTGGCAAGAATATATTTCATTGTAGTATATGTTATGATCAACATGCTACTTTATGTGATCCATCTCTTCTCTCCATTTCCACCCTAAATAGGAAACTATATATATACTATGCTGGGGTGGATACCTTTAATTGTATCTTACACTAATTGTGGGTGATAATCTTATTTAGGTTATCCTCTTGGATACTAGATATCACAGAGACCCCATATCTAGTGATGGAAGTATCTTGGGAGATTTGCAGTGGACATGGTTGGAAAAGGAGTTGAAGGGTTCAGCAACTGCCATTACAATAATTGGATCTTCAATTCAGGTATTCCAGAAATTTGTTTTCTAAATGTTATGGGGATGTCTGTCCATTAGTCAGTTACTTTACTTGTCATATAATGTTTGTTGAGTTCGGGCCTAAAGCTCCATGTTCCTGTTTAACACAACTACTGGTATAATAGCTGATTGAATCATATTGCAGTGACTGAGTAGTCATACCTGCATTTCTGCCATGAGAAACTAAAGTCATGTTTGCAAATTTCCATAAATAGTTGATCTGGAAATAGGTATGTAATTTTGTAATCTCAACTTAGCATCAACCAATATGGTAAGGAGACAATAAATGCTTTGTTTAACGATAGAGCTGGCAATTTGAATCTGAAACTGTGGGCATCCAAAATCCAATATGATCTGACCAATTTTTCGGTCGAGGTGGATCGGATTTATCATACAAAAATACGGATCAAATCCGCTCATTTTATACTAAAATCTGAAATCCAATCCGAACCCCTTTCGGATCGTATTCAGATTAGTCTTCATCAATCCGAATCCGAAATATTAATTGACACCTCTATCTAGCGATTTCAATGTTCAGTTGCTAACATACCACTTTGGTAATTGTATGATATCCATATCCATCTTTCTCCAGCTGTATTGCTTCAGTATTGTTTAGTTAGCTTGCGACAATTCTGTTACTCTGTGATATTTTTCATTGTTGTTCACTTGAATTGCATCCAAGTCAGGTTATATCAAATATTTCAGCAACCACTGGCCCGCTGTTCAGTCTGGAGTCATGGGGACGCTTCCCCAAGGAGAGGGATCGCCTTTTTAAATTGATAGCAGACTCAAAGGTGATAATCCTTGGCATTTACTCTTGCTGCATATTTTCAATTGGAACTTGTTAGCTATGATCTCATATTTTTTGGTACAATTGGTGTGGTGGAGCAATTTCCCCCCCAGTTTTGTTATTTTCTTTCCTCTCTGGTTTGAGAATACTGGATCTGACATATGCAGTAATCCAATTTGTAATTCCTTTTTCATCATGTGCAGAGAGACGGTGTCTTCTTCATAAGTGGGGATGTTCACTTCGGAGAAATCAATCGATATGATTGCGCTATTGGTTATCCATTATATGATGTAACTTCAAGTGGGCTAACTCAAGCTGTTGAAGAAGTAGTTCCAGACGCTTTTCAGTTTATGGTGAGATTTATAGTCTGGTGGACCCCCACTACCATGAGAGTTATGCACCAAAACTGCAAATTCAGAACCTGTACATATGGTATATTGATATCTGCATTTTTATTACCCATGAATTTTCTAGTCGATATCTTGGTAAGGATATTAAAGTATTGACCTTCTAGTGTGGATTTTTTTAGGACAACCAAATTTTGGAGCAATAGAGATAGATTGGGATTCGACTCCAGTGCCCATTAGAGTTGAACTGAGGAATGTGAACGGAATCCCTGTGGAAAGTGTAAATATTTCATTGTCAGAACTGCAAGCACGTAGAGCACGGAGTATCGACTCTGCTGCTTCCACCAAAGCAGGACATCAGAGGCACTGCTCTCTTGAAGTTACTCTTCCGTGGATTGCCAGATATCGCTTGGCTATTCTATTCTATTTTGCCTTAACTTGTATGCTACTTCTGATACTCACAGCATCTTTGTTGAATGCATTCTATTCCTATGTGAAATATGCTTGCCAGTTTAAGCTTATTCACTTCATCTCATTTTCTAATGCTTCATACATGGTACGCTCTCTGAAATGGTAGATCACTGGGTAATGCCAAATGCGATGCCAATCCAGTGATTTACAAAAGTTATTGTATGGATATTTTTATTATCCTGCCCTATTCCAGCCTTGTTTGATTGTTCCCAAAAGTGAGAAGCTCACGGAAAAGATATATATATATATATATATATACACACATATACGCAAGTTTATAAAAAAGCCATCAGATTAAGGCTGTCCAACTTTCGTTTGGTGCTATAATGTTGCTTGTCATTAGCAAAAATTGTTTTCCCCCTTCAGCTCCCTTTTCTAATTGTGATGTTTTTTTTTTTGTGGGTGGAATGTTGCAGTGTTCCTTCTCGCTTTAATGGGACTGGCATATGCAACTGTATTGCTCTGCAGGCAATTACTCCGCAAATGCAAGCTAGAATAACGGGTGATAGGGACTTCATTAAGTAGTGCATGGATTTTCATCTGAAAACAGAATCGACTTATTACTCGCTAATTTTGTAGAATGCATAAAATCTCAAAGGTAGCTGTTAGTTGTACTGGTAAATTGTAGTACTTGTGGTTCGAGTATTTGATTATTTGGATAGTGATACAGTTGTAATTTCTTCTATGAATTCATTTTCAAATGTTGTGTAGCTGAACACGTATCATGGTTTTCTTGGGTTTGAACTTTCTAAGATATAATTACTATTGTTAGCATCTTGTTAGTGATGAACCAACATTGTTCATGATGTATAAGATGTCCTCGTGGAATATGGTGTAACATCGGATGATAATATTGGTATGGCCAGAAAGAAGATTAATATCAAGTAGGACACATTTACTTGATGTCTTTTTGCAAAGCTAATTTTTATCTCTGTTTGACATTCTGAAAAGGAAAAAAGAGGATTGAGAACCTGTGCTTTTGCTGCTGATTGTTGGCATATTCTCGTTTCTCTCTGAACATACTAAGATATCAAAGGAGTTATTTCCTCAAATTGTTATTGGTCTTCTCATTCAACAGGCAAAGATGGTGATGCTTAGGTCAGATTTTATGCTGATAATGAGATGTAAAAGTAAAAGAGAAATAGAACATTCATGGCGCTAAGACCCAAAGGTTATATTGCTGCAGACAAGAAAAGAACTAACATTATAGCCGATGAGGATCAGAGGATTCATTCTCCTTTCAGTATCTGGGTGTCAAATTCAATGAGAATTTATTGTCTTTTTGGACGAGGTTAACTATAAGAGGTTGCACAAAATTAAGGATCTGGTGGAGAAGTCAAGATTGCGCATTCAATAGCTGAGGTAAGCAGTAATGTTTCCAATCAACCGTCTTTAAGATTCCCTGTTCTTTTAAGTGTCCTGCACTAGCTGGATATTGTTTACCTTTTTTACTATGCACTCCAATGTAGTTGTCATTTCCCTTAACAATATGCCAAATTTGTTGCTCCTTGTGCCCTCAATTGGCACTTTCTCAGTGATAATATTTACTGTGATGTGAGCATCATGATCAATCCTATAAACTAGGATTTGCAGGATCAGGTAGTTGGATAAAATATAGTACATTGGTTTGTGTAGCTCCTGCTCATCATGCAGTTTTTGTCAAGTCTTGAGTTAACTGTAGCTCTGCTCATTTTGGTGGGTGTAGGTGGCATTGCTTATCCTATTGTGAAACCTGGCTGTCCGGATAGTTGCAGTGATGTCAGCATTCCCTACCCCTTTGGAATCGGCAAGGGCTGTTACAGAGACGAATGGTTTGAGGTCACTTGCAACAGTTCCTTCCCTGTGTTGCAGGCATACCAATCTCAGGTGATGAGCATATCAGGTGACCAGCTGGAGATTACATACAAGTGGGATATTCCCAGATGTGGTTCTGAACAGGGATCTATTGTGCATCAGTTGATAGAACCATCAGTTAATTTTGACCAAAATGGAAGCTACAGCTACAACCCTTTCACTTTCTCTCCCTTCCACAACAAGTTGGTTGGTATTGGCTGTGACACTTATTCCTACATTACCTACAACCACACCACAAATTACACCAATGGATGTGTCTCCCTGTGCCCATTAAACTCATCAGTTTTGTCAACCTCATCTGACTTCAAGGCTTCTGATTTATCTTCCATTATTGTCCCAGGTGTCTGTCAAACCACCATTCCTGCTGATCTACAATCATTCCATGTCAATATTTTGACCTTTGTCTCTAAGTTAGGAGGGCCTCCAGTGTTTGATAATCCTTTTAGTGATTGCCATCATGCCTTCATTGCAAAGCATGATTATCATTATTTGTTACCCGTTAATGAGACTCCGGTGATATTGAATTGGATTTTAGGTAAACCAGGAAACTTCACTTCCAATGATATTGCCTGTGGCAGAAGTGCACATTGGATTGACAATCGCAATGGCAAAGGATATCACTGCAAGTGTAATCGAGGTTATGCAGGGAACCCTTATCTTCATGATGGTTGCCAAGGTAATAATTAACTCAAAGTGCACATTTTCTCGTGTCTCTCTATCAATTTCTACTAAAGAACTCGCTTTATCCATGATCACACTATTGTTACATAATAACCATTGTAATTTGTGTTGGACATTAGATATTGACGAGTGCAAAAATTCCAAGAAGCTGCTATGTGAAGGAGGAACTGTTTGTCAGAACACCGCAGGATCATACTTCTGTGGATGCCCACATGGCTTTCATCTTGAACATAGCCATTGCATACATAATGGTTCACCACTTCGAGTAGGTGTCATCGTTGCATCAGGTAAGGATTTTTGTTAAAAGTTGAACTAATTGTGTTGCTTTTAAGTTACAAGTTGTAATGAAGTTGGTTAAGAATAAATTAAGTACAGCAGCAAATAATAAAAAATGCAGATTACAATAGACAACCATCCTATATGTTCATGAACAGATTGATCATTTGAAGACGAAAAATATTGATTTCTACTTAACTATATATAGAGTTCCTTTTTTTGCCCTTTGGATGATTAATGGTTATGGTAATTCTGGCAGGTTTTGCATTAGGATTAAGTTTAGCTGGAATCACAAGCATGGCTTTTTGGGGCAAGTGGAGACATGAGAGGCAGAAGCAAGTAAGGCTTAGGCAACAGTTCTTCAAGCGAAATGGTGGTCTATTGTTACAACAACAAATGGTTTCACAACAAGGTGCAGTGTGTAAGACCATTAACTTTGTTTCTCAAGATCTAGAAAAGGCAACAGACAACTTTAATGAATGTAGAATCTGCGGGAAAGGTGGATTTGGTGCAGTTTACAAAGGAATGCTACTAGATGGAAGAATAGTAGCCATCAAGAAATCCAGACTTACAGATGAAAAGCAAGTCGTTCAGTTTATAAATGAAGTTGTGATTCTTTCTCAAATAAACCACAGGAACATTGTCAAAATGTTGGGTTGTTGTCTTGAGACTGAAGTCCCCTTGCTGGTTTACGAATTTGTTTGCAATGGCACCCTCTTTGACCACCTCCATGACAAGACCCTCAGCTCATCTATTTCTTGGGAAAATCGGCTAAGAATTGCCACGGAAATTGCAGGAGCACTTGCTTATTTGCACTCAGCTGCATGCACTCCTATTTTCCACCGCGATGTGAAGTCAAGCAACATTCTTTTGGATGAGAACTACAAGGCCAAAGTTGCTGATTTTGGTCTTTCAAGGTCAATATCTACTGATAATACCCATCTATCAACAAATGTGCAGGGGACATTTGGTTACTTGGACCCAGAATACTTCCAGAAATGCCAGTATACAGATAAGAGTGATGTTTACAGCTTTGGGGTGGTTCTGGTGGAACTCTTGACTGGTGAAAAGGCAGTTTCTGATACAAAAGTTGATGAAGAGAAAAGCTTAGTCATGAATTTCGTATCAGCAATGAAAGAGAATCGCTTGTTCGATATTGTAGAGGCTCGGGTCCTGATTGAAGCTAAGAAGGAAGAGCTCTTGGAGTTTGCAATGATTGCCAAGATATGTCTAAAATTAAATGGGAAAAGAAGGCCTAGCATGAAAGAAGTTGCACAAGACCTTGAGACGATGAGAAAGTGTTGGTATTTTATTTGAGACGACCACGTTTCTCTGAACTAACCACACCTTTTCCAGGTTAATTATACATTCTGGTCCTTTTCCCACTGTTTCAAATGACAAGCCTGATTGATTGACAAACTCTAAGAATACATGCTATTTTTTTGGTTGCTTCTCTGCCTAATTTGTGGCAACACTGGTTTCCATTTTTTTTTTGAAGTAAAACAGTTCTAGCACTTCCTTTTATGAAATAATAAATGGATTTATTGATTGCCGTAAATATTCATTATTTCATGTCATGTATTTCTTCTTCATCATTATTTTTTTGTTCTAGTTAGTGATCCATATCATTGCCAAAAGGGTGCTCCTCTTGTTTGTGTATAGTATGTATGTAATCAAAATTCAAGGTTTCATGAAACATTGTTTAAATTACTTGCAGATTAGTGATGTAGGAACAAACATATCTATAAATCCCAGATAAATTGCTTGATCTTACTTCTTAGAAAGTCTTGTTTTTCATGCTTTATTTGTATTTTTTTTTTTTAATATATGGGAAGCAATGAATCAGTATGTGACAGGGTCACTTCCAGAATTCGAAGGCACCTAGCTAGTTTATGAAGCAACACAAATACACAATGCTTGAAGATTTCCTTATCTCTGACTGTGATGAAAGATGGGCTCTCGAGTCTCGACTAGAGGTTGAAGAGCTATTTGCTTCAAGTGGAAAGATTGTGCTATGGAGAATATGGTTGATGCAACCAGGCAGTGATCAGCTGTATGATGCTCTATAGCAGCCACAGATAACAATCTCATAAGCTTTTGTAACTATTGTCTCTTTCATAACTTGCTAAGATAGCTCTCTAATGTCGACTTGTGATAGTGAGATCTGTTGGTATCTTGTGCAACGAGCATGCATAAGCGACCCTGTATATTATATTAGTCCATGAATACTCATTTGGAAAGTAGAAAAGTGGTTGCACAGATCAATTTTATGGTTTTCCTATTCCCTTCAGACGTGAGTACAGGAGTCCAGCTTTTGGTTTATATGATGATACTGTGAACTTCTGATCATCTTTTCAATTAGCAACAGTTCTCTTTGACAACTTCAGCAATTTGAAATGTGGGTGTTGAAGAGAAGTTATTTCTTCAAACTGTTCTCCGCCTTCTCATTTAATACACAAAGATGGCGATGCTTAATCTGTATGTTATACTTATGACGAGAAATAAAATTAGAGAAGAAAAGAAAAGGAAGAACATTTTAGCCAATGAAGATTAGAGGTTTGAGTTCCTCTTTCAGTTTCAGCATTTGGGTGTCAAATTCAATGACAAATTATCTTGTCTTTTTGGACCAGGTTAGTGAGCAACTGAGCATACATTTGATTAAAGGTTGCTGAAAAGGATCTGAAGGAGACATCAAGATTGCACGTTCAATACCAGAAGTAAGCAATTATGTTCCAGCCGCCTTTGAGATTCTCTTTTCTTTTGCGTGTCCTCGACAAACTATATTTATAAATATATATGTATATTGTTTACATTCTACTATGTATAATATACATTTTCCTGGACAAGATGCCTAGTTTAGTGCTCCTTATTGGCACATTCTCACTAATACTGCTGTTAATAATACTGTGATTTGAACAGCATGATCTTTCCTATAGGATTTGTGGGATCTGTGTAATTCCTGAAGGGATTGATATGCTCATTATGCAGGTCATGTCATCAAGACTTGAGTTTTTTGTAGCCGTTTTAGTCTTGGCGGGTGAAGGTATCATTGCTTATCCTATTGCCAAACCTGGCTGTCCAGACAGTTGTGGGAATGTCAGCATTCCCTACCCCTTTGGAATCGGCAAGGACTGTTTCAAAGATCAATGGTTTGAGGTCACTTGCAACAGAAACTATGACGGTCAGGCCTTTCCAGTGTTGCAGGCATACAATACTAAGGTGGTGAGCATATCAGATGATCTGCTGGAGGTCACATACAAATGGGATTTCCCCAAATGTGATTTCTCTGAGGGATCTATAGATTATCAGTTGATAGGACCATCAGTTTATGACCTAGACAGATGCTACAACCCTTTCACTTTCTCCCACTTCCACAATAAGTTGGTAGGTGTTGGCTGCAACACTTATTCCTTCATTACCAACAATAGCACCTCAACTTACACATACGGTTGTGTCTCCTTGTGCCCATCAACAAACTCATCACTCTTCTTTCTCCCGTTTTATCCCAAGGACTCTGACATATCATTGTATATTGGCCCAGGTGTTTGTCAAACCACCATTCCTCCTGATCTAAAATCATTCTATGTGAATATTTTGACTTTCATCTCTCAGTTCCCAGAGACTCCAATAACTGGTGTTTTTTATCCTTACTGCCGCCATGCCTTCATTGCGAAGCAAGACTTTCATTATACGGTAATTGTTAATGAGATTCCAGTGATACTGAGTTGGATTTTAGGTAAACCAGAAAGCTTCATCTACAATGATAATGATACTGCTTGTGGCAACAATGCACATTGCATTGACAATTCCAATGGCAAGGAGTATCATTGCCAGTGTAACCGAGGTTTTGAAGGGAACCCTTATCTTCTTGACGGTTGCCAAGGTAATTAACTTAAAGCTATATCCTCAGTTCAACTCAGTTTCTGCAAAATACATTGTTATATGCAGATGAAAAGTTTATTTGGTGTCTATATCAGATATTGATGAGTGCAAAGAATCCAACAAGTGGCTTTGTGATGAGGGAACTATTTGTGAGAACACTGCAGGCTCCTACTTTTGTGGATGCCCATCTGGCTTTCATATTGAACATAGCCTAGATAGCCGTTGCGTCCCTAATGGTCCACAACTTCGAATAGGTGTCATCGTTGCATCAGGTAATGATTCGTGTTAAAACCTACACTAACTGTGAACTTGCAAGAAAAAGCTGTTGAATTGCTATTGTTATTCTTGCAGGTGTTGCAGTAGGATTAAGTTTAGCTGGAATCGCAATAATGGCTTTCTTGTGCACCTGGAGGCTTGAGAGGCAAAAGCAAGTAAGGCTTAGGCAACGTTTCTTCAAGAGGAATGGTGGTATATTGTTACAGCAACAAATGGTTTCGCGACAAGGTGCGTTGTGTAAGACTATAAACTTTGTTTCTGAAGAGCTAGAAAAGGCTACAGATAACTTCAATGAACATAGAGTCTGCGGGAAAGGGGGGTTTGGTACAGTTTACAAAGGAATGCTACTAGATGGAAGAATAGTAGCCATCAAGAAATCAAGAATTGTAGATGAAACACAAGTTGCTCAGTTTATAAATGAAGTTGTGATTCTCTCTCAAATAAACCACAGGAACATTGTGAAATTGTTGGGTTGTTGTCTTGAGACTGAAGTCCCCTTGCTGGTTTATGAATTTGTTTGCAATGGCACACTCTCTGAACACCTCCATGGCAAGACCCTCAGGTCATCTATTTGTTGGGAAAATCGGCTAAGAATTGCCACGGAGATTGCGGGAGCACTTGCTTATTTGCACTCAGCTGCATGCGCTCCTATTTTCCATCGCGATGTGAAGTCAAGCAACATACTTTTGGATGAGAACTACAAGGCTAAAGTTGCTGATTTTGGTCTTTCAAGGTCTATATCTACTGATATAAGTCATTTAACCACAAAAGTACAGGGGACATTTGGTTACTTGGACCCTGAGTACTTCCAGAAAAGCCAGTACACAGATAAGAGTGATGTTTACAGCTTCGGGGTGGTTCTGGTGGAGCTCTTGACTGGTGAAAAAGCAGTTTCTGAGACGAAAGTTGATGAAGAGAAAAGCTTAGTCATGAGTTTCATATCAGCGATGAAAGAGAATCGCCTGTTCGATATTGTAGAGGCTCGGGTCTTGATTGAAGCTAAGAAGGAAGAGCTTTTGGAGTTTGCAACAATAGCCAAGATATGCCTGAAATTAAATGGAAAAAGAAGGCCTAGCATGAAAGAAGTTGCACAAGATCTGGATACCATGAGGAAGTGTTGGTATCTAAGTTGAGAAGATCAAGCTTCATTGATACAAACCATGGTTTTGGTCCTCTTTCTACTCTTTATTTAATAGATGGTAGTGTTGTAATCTCAACCATGGTTTTATATTGAGTTTTCACACCCAAAAAAAAATGCCATTGAAAAACAAAAGGCCCTTGCTGTATATACAAAAAGTTAGAACTCAGTTGTGCAAGTACATAACATCATTTTGTCAACTCAAGCACATCAAGAAGAGGCAATGATACTCATGTTCATTAAGAAAGATGAGTACAAAAAGGATCCTATTGAAAATTTCAAGGTGTTCATAAAACAGGAAAAACTGGAAATGACTAGAATCTACTTCTAAGGTTCTACCATAACAGTTACAATGACATAATTTACATACAACAGGATGAGAACAGCTTGACATGATAATATACATTGATGTGGTCAGCTTGAATCCTAAGCATCATGCAGATGATATGATGTGTAAATCAGTTGAAAACTTCAGAATAGCAAGGAGGATCTGAGGCTTGAGGTGAGCAGTATGGTACACTAAGTAGAAACTTCGCCTTCCCGAGAAATGCGACTCCATTCAACAAGTTTTTTGCAGAGCTTCCCAATATCTCAAACAAGAGGGGTTTGTATGGATTGCCCGAAGAATCCATTTATAGGGGCTTTGACAGGCTTCCACCTTGGATGAAGGGTCTGAATCCGGTTTGATCTGTTTAGCAAGTAAATGCATTTGGAAGAAGAGTTCCGCGGGCCTCATTTCTGTGGAAAAATGAAAGGAGAAATCATTTTAAAAATAAATCTACGAGACAATTGGCAAGTTACTTCTACACACAGCATGCAACAAGTATGCATTTAACTTGGGCTAAACCATCAGACGGAGCTAAGGGCTTTATATGCCTATTTATTGCAAACTCGTAAAATAATTTGCCAATGGGGCCCACTATACTAGTTCAGCAAAAAGACCCCACAAGAATTTAAACGAAATTCACTATGAATTTTCTTTTCCCAATTTTAGTCTGGTCAACAGTATATGCTACGGGCATGGTTGTTAGTGAGAGCTAATAATCCACAAGCATCGAGATAAGAATCAGACCTGGTGACCAGGTGTACCATTCAAGACGGAGGTTTTTCTCCCATTTTTCTTTTGAACCGAGGCTTCCTTCTGCTTGAGCCAGCAAGGCAGAGACGATGGGTAAAGGAATGAGAGAAGTTCGTTGAGCTTTGGCGAGACTCTTTCCAGCAAGTGATAAGAAGTGTGAATCACAATACTGCCTAGCGAGCTCCATACAGATGGCACCTGGAACCATCAACATAGTTATTGATAAGGCACCATAAACAGAACATATATACAGAACATATATACAGAACATTGTGTATTTACTAAGAAAAAGAAAAGTAATTAAGAATCACTATTTTTGTTCCTCTTCCTTAAGGTTAACCAGCAGACACGTACCAAAGTTGGCGTACAAAATCAGACAAGAACTACCTAAATTTTGGGCCAGTTGAGTAAAAAATTGCTAGATATATAGCACAATAATCCTAAGAAACAAAAGAATAAGAACGCGCCCACGATTTCAAGAGATAATGAACACACTCTTGGGCACTTTGAAAACCCATATCATTAATTGATGCCACCATGTTTATCACTGTGCTTCAGCGCTAAAACGCGTTCTCTAAAATGCATTTAAAAAAAAAATTTAAGGCTATATCTTCAACTGCCTATTTATATAAAGAAAAAAAAAAAAAGATGTTCAGTTTCCTTGAAATATCCTACCCAAACAAAACAAAAAATCTTGATCACCTAACATAAATAGTTTCTAACCTTTAGTAACACACAAAATTAGATGAAAAATACTTGAAGGAAACAAAATCTAAAAATTTATACCATGACAAAGAAAGAGGCACCTCTCAGCACCAGCTGATGAACAAGCTTGTGAAAGAAACTCCTCTGCGGAAAGGAAATCCTGGCTCCATAGAGATATCAGACCCTTCACTAAGTTAAGTACAGCCACCCACATTTTCCATGAACTTTTCATCTCTCCTGACAACATTGCCAAGCATGACCCCAGAATATCTGAATAAATGTGCACTTTATACTGAGATTCTATGACCATTAGACATACCCAACCAATATGAAATTCTGTCTTCAGCTCCATGCATTTCATATATTCTTCCTCAAGGCTTATACTGTTACCTTCAGATGCAAAAGCACGGCATAATAGCAAGTGTGCAAAAAATAAATAGCTAGCTGGAAGCGAAAGAGCTGAAGCATTTTTGGCATGACTAATACAGACAACTAAATTCCCAGTTTGCAAATTGATCTCAGAAGCACAAAGTAGAAGCTGGAACTTCTGATATTGATACATCTCATCTTTGCTAGAATATAATTCATTGGAAAGAGCCACAAGAATTAGCCGCTTAATTACAGTACAAAGATGCTGAGGGAATTTTTCCTCACGTGCCTTCTGTACTAAGTTCAGTATAAGTAGGTAGCTTATATTATGGTTCCATGGTTCGCGACGTAAACATCTGCACATGAAAAACAAATAACTTAGGAAAACCTGTAAAAGAATAACAAAGCTCAAAATACAATAACAACCCCCAAGATCTGTTAGCTAATGGATTCCTAGACATATTTTATGATTCAAAAACAATAAGACATTTAAGGCAAAATAACTATCTTGGAATAGTACTAAAGCTAATAGATATGACAAGCATAGTCATCTAAATTACGTCATATGCATAGATATCTAAGAATAGACCGGGCCAATGTAAGAGACTCCCACCATTCTAGGGTCTGAGGGTCATTTACGACCGAGGCTATATGTGTAGATATCTAAAATAGCAACAAAAAAATTAACACAATAACCAGACAAGCACATTGAGCATGAAATGTATACACCCAGGGGGCTTTGTTTTGCAAATAATGATATTACAGGGAAGGAAAATATATTTAAAGACATAAGGGGTAAAAAGGTCATTATACTTCTGAAGTTGTTCTATAGCTCCAGGTCCATTGAGGCACTGAAATTCACATGTTGGGAAAGTAAACATTGGGTTACTGCAGCCAATGGCATAGCAAGCTACAGCTCCAGCACCAAATATTTCACCAGCTGATTTTAAACCTTCTTTATTCTGACAGTTGAAAGTGTCTATGAAGCAGCACCTCGTGGCAACATGAGCATCATTCCATTCTTTACTTGATAGCAAAAGATAGCCAAGTAGGTTCCTGTTCCAGCAAAATTGTCAAGATTTTTTTCTTTAAAAAAAAACACTTTGAAATGAACTCTCTCGCACACACGCACACATATCAGAGTCGCAGTAAACTCTTCAAAATTGTTATTACTAACTTGAGGGACTGTATTCAAACAACTATTCTGGTAATCAACTTCCAGACAAGTGAGGGATACTTGAGAGTAGATTTCACTAGGAATGAAGGAACCAGACTCCTAGGCAGAGAGAATGAAAGAAATCATTCTTATGAAAGACCTACCTTATCAAATTACTGTTGGGGTACATGTGAAGAGCTTTCCTAAGATGACCGATTCCACTTTGAAATCCAAGGGAGTTTTCTGATCCGTTTTTTATCTGCACAACCCAAAACATAATAATACCACTTTAAATATTTGCATGAATAAACTCACATGCAAGAGGTTGAACCGTTGAAATTCCAAAAAAATGGAGTAAGAAGCTTACTAGTTTGCCAATCGCAATCAGAAAGTGCATTCTGGTGATCTCTTCATGAGATAAAAGAGAGTAACGACTATTTGAAACAACAGATTCAAGCTGATTACTTCTATCAAGAGCATGGATGGCAGACACAATAAAGCTAACTTTTGAACTATTAAACATTTCCTTTGGCATTTTCTGAATGCTAACAATTGCCAAATCCAACCCAGAAATGAAATAGAGCAATCTGCATATTAAGCTAACAGAGGCAGCTACAGATGTCTGTTCCATGCCAGAAATACTCGCAGCCAGATTTCTCGCCACACCAAGAGCCAGGTTGTTTTTACCAAGTTTCCATAAAGAAAGAGCGTATATTTGCAAACCTTTCGAATCCAGCATACCTTAAAAATCAATAAACCAATCAGAAGTAGAACAAAACATTTAAGAAATTAAATACAAAAATATACACCATAGAACTTTACAGTTTTAGTTTTGAACAGTTACTAAGCAACTTCAACAAAAAAGGATAGAAGCTGTATGATTAAATTTGAGGGAAATATCAGGAAAAAAAAGGGGGCCTCTCCATTAGAAATCTTATGTTGTCAGTCTCTGCCTATTAACTCTCTTCATTGATTTCACGTTGCATTATAGGAGGTGTTGGAACAGTTGAAAAAAATCAGATGTAGATATACTGGCTAACTCTACACTCCACATTCTACTATGATCCAAGAATAGACAATGCAGATCTTCTACACATTCTTAGATCTGAATAGTTAAAATGGAAATGAAATTGAGGAAAAACAGAGCTTATAGTGTCTTTGTCACGCTGCAATTGCCTATTAACTATTTTCATTGATTAAAGAACACAATTCAAAATTATAATATTATAGTCATAATGCATGAAAAAATAAAATCAGCCAATGGTATACTATCTCAGACAACCCTTGTTCTATTTTAAAATTGAACAATTAAACATAGAAGCAAAACATTATCGCCAGAGCGAACCTCGTTTCTGTAAATCTTCGCATTCCCGTAAAGCATCCAAGTCATGCCCAGCCTGCACAATGTGAAAGACTTGACTAAAGAAAATCAAAGACAAATAACTCATAATCAAATTTTAATAGTACTATGCTTGCCAGATATGATTGCAAATCCTACATTTTTACAACCGTACAACAGATACAAATTGAAGAAAAAAAATTCAATCTGTTTACCTTACTGAGTGATCTGGCCAAATTAGTTGATATGTCTCTTATATGAGTATTTGTGACAGTGTCCGAGGAAATGCTGATGGCACAGCGTGCTAGCTTATAAGCAGCAACGGCGGATTGATAATCAAATCGTGCCTCACAAACGAGCCCTTTTAAATTATGTGATTCAGGATGATGAGGTGCACGCTGCACAGCCTGTTGGATGGCTCCATATACCTGTGACAACTAGCAGTAGTATTAATGCATGTTTTCCAAAGCATGTTCCTAGCAAGCATAACTTACAGATCACCATACCTGTGGAGATGAAAGGTTGCCTGAAAGAAGAGCAATCTTTGCAAGACCAATTTGAAATTCTGCAAGCTGCATCACAAAACCATTTTTAAACAACAAATTAACATCTCACAATGGAGATAAGCGGAGCCATGAACTTCAAATTCACCATTATTCTTTGCATCTATGATCATAAGGATCACACAGCAAAGCACCACTACTACATTAAAAGATAAACATTTTTGTAAAAAAAAAACGTTGTAATGAGCATAGCATATAAAGTGAGAGAACATATACAGGCAATATCTGTACAGCTCGCAAACAACTCTCAAAAGCCTCATCTGGTTCAGGGTCCCTGAAAATTGAAATATAGCATGACATCAGAGGTTGTTAAATGACAAGAAAAACATGTATTATCTAATACCATACAAAATTTAGAATTTACCCAGCATGAAAATCAGCTGACATGCCTGCCCATGGTAATGCAAGTGAAGGATCTATACTTCTGGCACAATCAAATGCTTGTCTTGCTAATTGTTTTTGACCCTCTCCTCTGTAAAGCTGCAAAAACCACAGAATTAGAATTCTTATGAAAAATATAGCCCTCATGACATTTCCAAGATATTTTCTACATGCTTTTTCTCTGTCGATATAGTAGAAGGTCTGTTTTCCTCTTAGACACATGTCCAGCCACATCACTAACATGTAAACATGAGTTTTTTTTTTCACAATTGGATGCAAGAGTAATTTGGTGCCATATATATAACAAACTGACAATAGATATTCTGCTAAGTGAATCAAAACTAAACAATAACAATTTTTAATCACAATATCACATAATACTAATCTAGGAATTATGTATCATTGGTCGGTTCTCTATTTATAAAAATAAAATGAATGAGATTGCCAAAGAAGATAGGCTATTACCTGCCCAAGATATGCCCAAGCTACAGCTGAGGATACATCCAACTGTAATCCTCTGATTAAAGCATGTTGTTTCAATGCATTATGATCAGATAAACATCCCAATGCCACCCAGAATTCATAATTGTCACCCTCAAGTAACAAGGCCCCCAAAGCCATCTTCTCTGATAGTTGCCTGGTACAACAAATAGTTAAGAGAGCAAATCTACAACAAATGTGGGATAAAAAAATAAAATGAACCAAGATCTCACCAAACATTTGTGTCATATTCATGCAAAGAAGATATGAGATTAGAAGTTATTGCAATGTCTGCATAGATATTAGCTTGCCATGGAGCCAGATGCAAAGCTCGCTGATAAGCACCTCTAGCAGAGATTGCAGCCAAGAGGCAAATCTGCTTCCATGCATGGATGGAATTACTGAAGATTTCTTTGTCACACTCAATCTCGCAGTCCATCCATGGAAAGCATTTTGCATATGTGATCTGGCATAGAGGAAAACACCTTCATATAGTTAGATGTATCATGTAAAAAAGTTAACTCTTCATGCAGCTTTTTTCCTTGAAAGAATCATATAATGAAACGAACAATAAGGAGGAATGGCATACAAATGTCAATAAGTTTTGGTGGAATAAGATTCATAAAATAACATGGAACACAGCAGAAGATAGTATACCTGAATGTCACCTTGCAACTTCCAGATACAAGATATATTTCCAGCCAAATGAGTACTGGCTTTTACGATTTGAGATGCCTCCTGCCACAGATTTGTAGATTTTTTTTAAAAGTCTAATCCAGTAATGTTGCAACATGAATACAAAATGAGCAACTGTTGTAAAATTTCTGAAATACTAACCTCTAATAGTGAAGCCGCCCATCTAAATGCACCCACATTGATACATTCCTTTGACAAACCAAGGAGAGCAGAAGCAAGTCCATAGTGTGCTGCCACACTATGAGGTGAAATCTCCAGCGCTAGCTGAAACTGCTCAATTCCCTAAATGCAGAAAGAGAAGACTATGACATTTTAAACATCATGGATGCATAAAATGAGAACTAAGAGAATCAAGGGAGTGAAAGTGATGTGATATGGAATTAATTAATTTAAGAGAAACAGAGAAAAGAAATCAACGAATTTGATAATCAGAACACCAAACGTCTGGTTAAGAAAAAAAAAATGTAAATATCTAGAAAACTAGTATTCAACCAAGAACTCCCTTCCAATAAAAAAAATAAAAGTTCTCAAACGATTTACAATAAGACTTCCCACCACAACTCAATAATTTGTACCTTCTCCAACAAAAGATAAGGAGAGAAAGAGAAGATGTAATTAAAAAATAAACGATGGATGATAAGATTGCAAATTTGCCATGAAAAGTAACAAGCATAATATATAGATAGAGAAACAAACAAAACCAACCATCAAATTACAAGTAACAGGCTTGCCTGATGTACATAACAGAAAAAATGTAATAAAGAAAAGGCAGCAACTTTCTAAGGGAAACAAAACCAACCATCAAATTACAATTAACAGGCTTGCCTAACCCTAAAGTAGCATAAAGTACATTACAAAGAAATATATAATAAAGAAATAGTATTACCTTTCTAAAGGATCCAGTCATCAACAAGATGTTTCCACTTTCAATCAAAGAAAAAACTCTTGACACCTCCAATTCAATAGCCCGCCCATATGACTGTCAGAATGGTATAAGAAGTTAGTAGCTAACAGATTTAAGAATAGAAACAATTAATATCGGTTTCATTATTACTGTAAGAACAGCAATTCATAAACTTCTCCCATAATCAATGTCAAGTACACCTTGATATCATAAAGTTTCTGCTTTATTTTCATAAATAGTAATAGTATTTCTAGTGGCTACAAATAAGAAAATCAACAGTATTCTTTGAAAATATTGATTAACTTAAAATGAATCATCAGACACGGAAATTATATTTCAACTTGGACACACAATCTGGAGGTATATCTGTGCCTCATTCTCTATGGCACTCATCATGCCTATTGTTCAGGAGTGCCAAATCCATGTACTATGTCTTAGTTCAAAATTACTTTTCTGGTTTACCCAAGAAATATAAACATAGTTCAGAGTTCCCTGATAGCCAACTAAGTTTGCAAACAATACTCCCTTGAACATTGGAGTCTGTAGAAGCTATATCATCCCATTGGCAGAATATATAGCAATGAAAAGCTCATGCAAGCTTGAAGATGAGAAAAGGAAAGCTAATGCATGACAAAGAGCCAAACCACAAGTAATTACCTTTAAAGAAGCAGTATACATCCCTAACCGCTGGTAAGCTAAACCCAATGCCTACAATACAAATGTAAGCAAGCAAAATATTAAATATAAGGATGAACTGTCCATAAAAGGAACTAAAAAAAATCCATCTTACCTCCCACAGTTCAGCACATGTAGGATAGCCCCTAATGGCGTGTTGAAGACTCTGTACAGCTTCAGACCACTTTTTGTGATGAACCTGGAGATAACCCAATCTCCGAAAAGCCCAAAAGGCTCTGGGTGACTTCTCTGAAGCTTCCTTGCACACTGCCACCTCCAAACTCTCTTTCCCTCCAGCGTCCAACATATCACACAATGCTTCCTGATCAAAGAAAAATCAAAACTTGACAACACAGTACATTATCGAATATTAAGCTATAACAAACTAACCCCAGATTCAGAAAAATCAAAATTTGACAACACAGCCTACTACATTATAGAGTATTAAGCTATAGCAAACTAACCCCGGATTCAGAATCACCAGGAGTGAGCGTGACAGCCCGCTGGTAACACTTGAGAGCTCTCTGTGCATCAAAAGCCACTCTGTTATAGTAATGTCCCAGATACTTAAACGCCGCCCCATTGTGTGGGTTCAATTTGGCCGAGATCACAAAATGCTCCGCTGCTTTTTCTTGACTCTCTTTAGATTCTCCTCCTCTCTCCCACAACAAAAGACCCTGAATCGCACCGCATTACTGAAATCTCAAGCAATTGAAAGACAAAGCAATGGATGAAACAGAAAAAGACAAAGAAAATCGTACGATATCGAAGTGAAGTGAGGGATCATCCGGATTGGCGTCGACGGAGTCCTGTAATCGCGCCAAAAGAACCTCGAATTGTTCCTCTTCATCTTCCTGAAATTGACAAAGAAACAGACATGATGTTCAAAGAGAAGACACTGACTGGTCGACGATTCAGTTGAATTTTGGAGGGAGACGAGAGAGAGACCGTTTCATTCATATTTGAGAGAAAAATGGGATTCAAGTAAAACCCTAAACCGCACAATTCGTGTGCTGTGGAGAGAGATAGTTACGGTATGTATCCTTCAAGCACAACAATTTAACTTCTCCAATTTATTGCGTACAATATTTGATAATTATTTTAGGTTTACTCTATATTGAAAACAAATATTTATATTGAATAAAATCAGGGTTAGCCAAAGGTCACACCTTCTTCTTCTTCTCTTTCCTTTATTGGGACTGGGTACAGTAATTTTCTTCAAGAAACCTGAGAATAACTTTCCTTAATTTGTTTGTGGCAAAATATGAAGTGTTTGGTAACACTATCTGTGGCTGAAAGTCGTATAATTATTAGCAAGTTAAATAATATCAACAGAAATGTAAGACTTGATCATTATGTATTTTCTTTTTTATTACGCCTACTAGAGAGATTCGATAAATTTTCGAAGAAATTTTTTAGTTATGAAATGTTCATCAACATCTCCAAATATTGTGAGTATTTTACTAGAGTTGTGACAACCATTGAAAGACGTGCATTTATTTGAAGGTCGATATTAGTTAAATCAATACATTTTGTATTTGTATAAAGTTAGTACGGATCATTGGTATTAATGTTTAAAAAAGTACGAAACCTTGATTGTTGTTATGAAGAAAAAAGTTAATCATGTGCTGATGTGGTGTTGCGTATTCAAAATAATTTATGATAACCCATAAAAAAGTCGAACTTATAATTTGAAACGGTCGATCTTTTTTGTCCGGTGTAGCAAGTGAAACAAAACTAGATTTGAATTGATTACTGCATACCATGTCAACATGGTTGGCAGACCATATCGACCTTTTTTTGTTGTGGTTATTGGAATTACATATACATCATGCGGTGATTTAGCTATATTCTAAATTGAGCATTTTATTATAGGGTAAATAGCACATGTACCCCCTGAATTTAGTTACATTTTGCATTTATCCCTCGAGTCTTTTTTTTTAAAAACGTCCTTGGACTTATATAATTGTTTGGGTTTGGTCCAAAATATCGGTTGTACCCAGTTTCTCTTCCACGTCAGCCCAAAATGCCACCTCAGCAAATCCATGTCACCATTCTTCTTCCTCTGGTCTTCATTTATGGAAAACCCAGATTTCGGCGACCGGAATCTGGGTTTTCCAGATTACAAAAAAAAAAAAAAACAACTCTATCTGGCCAACCACACACAACAAGCCCATTCATGGGAAAAAATCAGTTGCAATGAAGAACAAAACCAATAACAACATAAGACCTTGAGTAAAATGTGAATCAATTCATATCAGAAGATTGAATTCATCAACGTAATATGATCAGATCAAACAAATAGTGACAGAAACACAAACAGAATTAAAAAAAAAACATAAATCAATATCGTCCTGAGAAGCAGTCTTGGAGTGAACAGAGGTTGGGAGTACGGAAACGAAAACGATCCAGATCGTGAGAAACGAG